>ML409551.1:1940-48550 GCA_005239525.1 Nicotiana knightiana | reverse complement strand
CCCCGCGCGCACGCTCTAGTTGGACTTGAGGGTCTCACTACCAACCAATTGAGCAGAGGTGGAAATGTGGTGTAGTGTAACTAGCTCATCATGTATGTTGTCTCGCACAAAGTGACAATCAACTTCGAAATAATTTGTCCTCTCATGAAATAGAAGGTTCCTTTCAATATGAACAGCTGTTTGACTGTCGCAAAACACGAGTTTGGGATTGGTGCACGTAACTGTCAGTTTTTCTAGCAATCTTTTTATCCATACCAATTCACCAACAACTTTCCAGATTGACCTATACTCTGCTTCTACATAAGACAATGAAATAGTAGTTTCTTTATGTTACTTCCAACTAATAGGGTTATGCTAAGAAGCACAATGTACCTACTTATAAACTTCCTTGAATCAGGGAAACCATCCCAATTCGAGTCATAATATGCATTGATATCATAGCTGGGATCATTGGACATAAATATTTCCAAAGTAGGATATTTCTTTAAGTATCTAAGAACATATATAACAGCCTTTAGATGAGTTTTCCTTGGTTTCTGCGTAAACCAGCTCAAATGTTGTACTCTATAGGGTATATCCAACCTTGTGTTTGTTAGGAAATTCAATTTTCCAACTAGATTCCTATAATACCCTGCATTAGACAACAAGTTTCCTTCTTCACTCCTCAGTTTAATAATACAATCAAGTGAAGAGTTAATAGTAGAGTATGCCAAGCAATCATACTCTTTTAGCAAGTCTATAGTGAATTTTCTCTAGCAAATCAGTACTCCGTCAAACTTGTATAACATCTCTAGCTAGCCCCAAGAAGTATAATTTTACAAGATCCTTTATCCCGAATTGATTGTGTAGGAAGCCTTCAATTCTTTGATTTCCTCCAAGCTAGTGCCATTAAGAATTACATCATCTACATATAAATTCACAGAAACTACCGAGTTCCCCTGTTTCTTGTAAACCGAGGAGTAATCACTAGCTGAATGTTTGAAACTCGTAGAATGCAAGGATTCTGTCAACTTGTCATACCATTGTCTGCTAGTTTGATTTAACCATATAATGACTTCCTAAGTTTTCACATCGGATTTCCATCAGGTACCATTAGATCTTATGGAACTTTCATGTACACTTCTCCATGTAGATCCTTATGAAGAAATGCATTGTTTACATATAGTTGATAAAGGTCCCATCCTCTATTTACTATAATGTTTATTAGTGTTCTGACTGTGGTCATATTCACCACTTATGAAAAACTTTTTGTGTAATAAATTCATGTTTCTTGTGTGTGTCCCTTCACTACAAGTCTTTCCTTGAATCTTTTTACACTTCCATCTACCTTGTGTTTGATCTTATATACCCATTTATATCCTATATCATTTTTTCCTGCAAGAAATTCAACTAGATTCCATGTATGGTTAGCATATAAAGCTTCAAATTCATGTGTCATTGCCATTTGCCATGCAGGATTCATAGATGTCTCCTCATAAGAAGATAACTCCCAATCATGTAAAATGTTTCTAAGCAATTGCTGACTTTCAAGATGCAAGACACTGGAAGAAACATGTTGTTTGTTGCTGCAGAAATGTGGGATTAGTTTGGTTTCTAGGTTTCGTGTCATGATGTTGAAGGTTTGTCAAAGATTACACACAGTCTTTGAGGTGTGCATGAGTGTTATATGCTCTGTTGAGGAATTTGATTGAAGACTGTTAGACTCAATGACTTGAGACTCAATGGACTATGAATATGTGGATGACTGAGAAATGGGATTGGTTTCTAAAGACATTTATGAACTTGACATATCTTGATTAGGTGTTGTTGAACTAGGTGGAGAAAGAGGTGCATTATTGTTTGATACAGGTTTAATAGTGACAGAAATTGATATATGGAGAAAGGAAAAATATTTTCATGAAACACTATATCTCTAGATATATGTATTATATTTGTGGCCAAGTCTAGGACCTTGTAATCCTTTGTACCAAAGGGATAACCTACAAACACATGGGGTGTGGCTCATGGTTCAAATTTGTCTTTGTGAGTCATTAGTATGCATGGGTAGCATAAGCAACCAAAACTATTAAGTTGTGAATATTTGGGCTTTTTGTTGTACAGGAGTTCAAAAGGGCTTTTATTATTAAGAACAATAGGTGGGAGTCTGTTTATCAGGTAGGTGGTTCTTAGAATGCACTCCCTCCAGAAACTTATAGGTAGTTTGGATTGGTAAAGTAAGGCCCTTGTTGTTTCAAGTAGGCATTCGTATTTGTTTTCAACAATACCATTTTATTGTGGTGTGTATAGACAAGTTTCTTTTATGTACTATGCCTTTTTATTGGAAGTATGTCCTGGATTCATTGTTGACAAATTCTAGACCATTATCAGATCTAATGGTCGTAACAGAAGTACCAAACTGATTCTCGATCATAGATAAAAATGCTTTAATAGCATGAAATGTATTACTTTTATAGCTTAAGAGGTGACTCCAGGTTTACCTACTAAAATTCTCAACCATGGTAATGAAGTATTTGTAAGTATCATATGTGGATATGTGATAGGGGCCCATAGGTCTACATGGAGTAATTCAAGAATTTTGGTGGATGAGGTGGTCTTTTCAAGGAATGGTAGCCTTGTTTGTCTGATCATAGGGCAGATTGAACAAATAAATGGTTTTAGGAGAAAATTTGCCTGGTATAATAGATATTTTTCTTATTTTTACAAAGGGTACCTGACCTAACCTATTGTGCCAGAAGTAGTCAACATTATTTCCAGAAAATATAGAACATATATGAGAAGAATTCACAGCAAAATGATCAGTTTTATTACCTGAATGGATACTATTTACATTGACCAATAGATGAGATGACTCATTTACAGTTGACAATAAATGAAATGGATAATCTTGATCTTTTTGTTGCTAAAATTGAAGTAGAGGGTGGACTCAACTCTGAACAACTATGACATTTTAAACAAAGAAAATGCAACCCACTATTTGCCTTACCAATCTTCAGAGGCCTCTTCATTGAATGGTCCTACATTAGGAAAAGATATTTGTTAAAATTAACCATGCGATCAAGATGCACTTTTAATGAGTGAATTGAAATAATATTGTATTTGAAACTAGGTACATACAGAACTCTAACCAAAGTTAGTCTAGGACTGAGAAAAGCATCACCAATTTCTATCACTTTCACCCTATATCCATTAGGTAAGGTAAAAAGGAAGGGATAAGCTAAGGTTCTAATATAAGTAAGGAAATACTTTCTATATGGCATGTGATTTGAAGCTCCCATGTCTAAAATTCATAGGTCAGCAATTGAATTTGAACAATTACATGTGGTTATTTCAGTTATGTCTTTATAAGTAGAGCAAGCTAGAATACCTACAAAGTTTATAGCTCCATTGGTGATGATGTTTTAGTTTTCCTCTGCACTAGTAGTCTTAAACTTCTCCACCAAATTCAGCAACTGATTGTATTGTTCCTTCGTCAGGTGATGAAAATTTTGGTTGTGGTTCCTGCTTTCACCANATTTTTACAAAGGGTACATGACCTAACCTATTGTGCCACAAGTAGTCAACATTATTTCCAGAAAATATAGAACATATATGAGAAGAATTCACAGCAAAATGATCAGTTTTATTACCTGAATGGATACTATTTACATTGACCAATAGATGAGATGACTCATTTACAGTTGACAATAAATGAAATGGATAATCTTGATCTTTTTGTTGCTAAAATTGAAGTAGAGGGTGGACTCAACTCTGAACAACTATGACATTTTAAACAAAGAAAATGCAACCCACTATTTGCCTTACCAATCTTCAGAGGCCTCTTCATTGAATGGTCCTACATTAGGAAAAGATATTTGTTAAAATTAACCATGCGATCAAGATGCACTTTTAATGAGTGAATTGAAATAATATTGTATTTGAAACTAGGTACATACAGAACTCTAACCAAAGTTAGTCTAGGACTGAGAAAAGCATCACCAATTTCTATCACTTTCACCCTATATCCATTAGGTAAGGTAAAAAGGAAGGGATAAGCTAAGGTTCTAATATAAGTAAGGAAATACTTTCTATATGGCATGTGATTTGAAGCTCCCATGTCTAAAATTCATAGGTCAGCAATTGAATTTGAACAATTACATGTGGTTATTTCAGTTATGTCTTTATAAGTAGAGCAAGCTAGAATACCTACAAAGTTTATAGCTCCATTGGTGATGATGTTTTAGTTTTCCTCTGCACTAGTAGTCTTAAACTTCTCCACCAAATTCAGCAACTGATTGTATTGTTCCTTCGTCAGGTGATGAAAATTTTGGTTGTGGTTCCTGCTTTCACCATCCCCACTGCTACAAGCTTGCATCTCTTCACACTGACCATGGACATTTGAAGCAGATCATGTGTTCCTCTCCTTTGTAAACTTGAAGTCTTGTGGAAATCCATGTAGTCTATAGCATTTCGCCCTGGTGTGTCCCAGTTTTTTACAGTAGTCACAATATAGTCTAGACCTATTAGGGGAGAATTAGGTTTTGTGTCCTATTGTGTTGACTTGTGGAGCATAATTGGTTCTGAACTAGTTTTTTCCTGGTCCATTCACGTTCAAGGAAATGGATTCCATGAATAAGCGATTACCTAGCCTAACTTCTCTTTGTTTCTCCTCCTGAACGAGGATGGAAAAGGTCTGTGCAATGCTAGGCAAGAGGTTCATCATTAGAATACTTCCCCTGACATTTGTGTAAACTTCCTTGAGTCCCATTAGGAACTGAAGTAATCTTCGATCTTTCTCTGCCTTGTGCATATTTGCTTTGGAAACAGGTGCATTGACAGCCACATTGTGCGCGCGCATTCAAGTTATTGAGCTCCTCCTAGATCTTCTTCATTTTGGGTAGTATACTGTCACATCTAGGATTACTTTATTTAGGTCATTGATTTCTTTTTGCAATTGATAAAGTTTTTCCCCACCTGGCCTCGAGCTCTTGCCATAATTCCTTCACATCATTCATGTATTGTAGATTGTCAGTCAAACTCTTTGAGAGTGAGTTCAGAATCCAGAATGTCACCATATCGTTGCATCGTTCCCATTGATCATAGGTCGCTTCTTCAGCATTAGGTTTCGTACACTTCCTTTTGATGAACCCGACTTTATTTTTCACATAGAGAGATCTGAGGACGCCTCTCCTCCAGGATCTATAGCCACGTCGTCAAATGCTACCGGTACCAGCACAATCCCAGCACTTTCCGATGGGTGCATGTACAACGGGTTGGTTTAATCCTAGATTGTGGCGGTACCATAGTATCCTTGTCTCCAGCCATGAATTGAAGTAGAAAATGTCAGAAAAATTGAATCGATTGACGATTAATAGACTACAAAGCAGTGATCCCCGGACTAAATCGCTAAGGGAGAACTTTCGATTTGAGATTTCAAATAAGGTGAAAATAATAAAGAAAAGAAGAGAAGGCGAACTGTAATACCTTGTTGTTTGGATGCGTCGTAGTAAAACTATGTTAGTTGGAAGAGATTAAGTTCATACATGAAGTTATAGACATAAGACCCATTAAGTTTAATGAATTTCTAAAATGTTATATATTGCCTTGATATGGCACTTTCTTTTAAGAGAAATATTCTTTTGTAAATGTTGCATGAATATGATTATCAAAAGTTATTAGTATATTATTTTTTGATAAGTTTTAGTTAAACACATGATATGAGAAAACTTTTAAATAATATATTATACATTATAAGAAAAGAAATTACTTTCTCATAAGAAAAGTTATCTTTTTACCCTTTTTAGAATTATTAATACAAAAAACTTTGTGCTCTTGATATTAGGTTGTCAAAAACTGGATTTGATAAATTACGTAGGTGCCAATAAGTAGTCATGCATTATTTTATTAATTATTCAAAGTTATTAATTAAGTGTGCAATGCAGAGTATAATAATTTAAGTTATTTATACTATACACATATATTTTCCATTACCTCTACATGAAGTAATGTGATATGTATAACTTTGTGGTGGACACGTGCCCAACTTTCATAAAAAGTTGTATCCTATCTCACTAGTCATGTTCTACCGTTTAAGACAATTAGCGTTGCATAAATTAAGATTAATATTCTTCTTCGTTAAAATAGAAAGAAGAAACAAGACTTTTATTCTGTATACTAACGTCCCTTTGCATGGGGGCATTATGCTTCGTGCCACGCATGTGTAGAAAGACGAGACGAGGACCCTCCACTGTAGGCTGCCTCCAGATATCATCTTTTGGTTGATGAGCTCCACTTCTTCCTGAAGTATTGACGAGTCAAGGTTCTGTATATGTTATTTTTTTATGAGGATGTCGGGAGCCTTGTCTTGACTTATATACTATGTTCATGTTTCCTTAGAGGTTTTGCAGACAGTGTCATATGTATAGTTTTGGGTATGACCTGTCAACGGTCTAGTGGGCCCCTATGTGTCTTTTTGAATTAGTTATGCGTGTTAGGTTCTAATATTGTTACTTATATATAGATGTGGCATATAATGGCCCATGACAAGTATGATAGTAAACAAGGATAAGGTACGTGGGGATCGGTTGAGTAGGCCCTAGGTGCCAGTCATGGCCCTCCGGGTTGGGTCGTGACACGAACTAGATGTAGATCGGAGATTACGAGCCGAGCTTTGATACCATGTCGAAATTCGAGATCAAAAACATCAAGGCATCTCTATTCATGAACCAAGCTGAACTTCCAAGAGAAGGTTCTAGAATAACGAGAAATTGGGGAAAAAGAACTCAACGTCATTTACACTTCTAAAAATGTTTATATACACATGTGTAAGAGTGTAAGAGAAAATATCCTGACTACAAAACTGTCACTCAAACTAGCTCAACTATATTGACTAATCAGCTACCCAACTAAGATACACATAAACATTACATAACCCTTCTCAATAAATGAAACTAGTTTTCTAAAACATAAGTCAGACAACTTATTGAAACAAATTAAATAATAGTAACTAATTATGCTAAATGAAATTGAATAATACTAATTGTGCTAAATCTATATAGTTTTGATGTATAAAAATAAAATGCGTAATTAAAATAAGTGTAATTGCTTACCCGTAAAATGGTACAGTTGAATTTATACGTGGTTTATAGACAAGTGAATTAATTTGACCCACAAATAATAGATGAATTAAACAGAAATATAAGAGTTAGCCTTAAAATTGAAATAGACGACAGATATCTTGGTTCCGGGCGTAGAGCAACCAGGAGTAATAAGAACAATACAGATAAGCTAGAAAGTGAAATGTTATTGAGCTTTTGATAAAATATTGTGTATGCTTGTCAGAAAATTACTACCTCTTACAATGATAGTAGAGCTCACTATTTATAACTGCACCTAGGGAACAAGGTCCTAGGATTAAGCTCCTCTTTAATAACAATTATGAGGGCCATTGAAGGATGTGTAACGGTGGGCAATGAATGCCATATTCTTTGTAACAGATCATGCACTTAATGCTGCAGAATATTCTTCATTGAATGTTACCGGGTGGAGACGTTAATTTCTTTGTTATGAGTATGATTCTCTGCGGTGACAAGCGAGATCATTGCCTTCGGGTTTAGCTATCTTCTGCCTCAGTTTCACGTGTCGCTTTCTCATGCGATCATTAAATATGAACATATCTTACCCCATACAGATAGTCCTCTTGCTTTCCGGTGGCATAACTTTGTGTCACCGAAAAGTTATTAAAATTACCTTTTTTGGCGGGAAATTATTTGATCCCCTCTGAAAAAATTCTGACGATTCATTAGACGCAGATCTCTCCGTATTTAATGCCCTGAAAATGTGTCATCCCACGATTTAGCATCAATTTTACTGGTTATCGAGGTAATCATGGTCACGATTTTAGCCGTCTATACCTTTACTTATACGCATCAAACATCTTCATTTACAATTCATAATTCTTTTTACTTTCTCAAACTCTCGTTACACAACTTGTGCTTTGTCCTTAACCTTCATCATGAGAGAAAACCGTTCCTTCTTTCAGATAAAAAATGGCCTTTTCTTCCAAAAACCCTATTTCTTCAATGAACAATGGTAAAACTGATGATGTTGCTCCTCATACGGTGAGCTCCATCATTCCAAAGAGTCTTGTCACAACCAAATATTTTTAGGAGAATTTTGTTCCGTTAACCCTCGTGCATGGGTCGTTGGTGTGTATCGTTCTTCCATTCGTCCTTCCAGCATTCCCGATGTGAAAGTAGACTGCCATTGCCAAGATTTAGACATTATTGTTCTTGATCTGGTGGAGCGAATAACTCTTGCCAATAATGGTTTCACATATTTTTTAGTGTATCCCTTCACTTTGGGGCCATTTTCTTTGAGTGGGGAGCTTGATTCCATTATTGAGGAATTTTGCATCCACTACCAAGTGCGCCTGGCACAGGCAAGTCATGCTGTATGGAGACAGGAGAGGAGCTAACCCTAGCTCGGTTAATGAATCTTTATTCCCCCAAGATTTATCGAGGGGGAATGATAAACTTCAGCAAATGTTGCCACCATGCCCTACTGGCCAACATGGATGATGACTACGACCGCGGATGGATGGAACGGTTTGTTGCAGTTAGCACCAAGGACATCATTGCGGCCACAACGTCATCCTTTCAGGAGTTGTCTAACCGTGCTCGTAAGTCCATTTTTTATCACTTCTTCTAGTTAAAGATCATCCCACGTTGTCACTGATTCCATTTCTTTTACTTGTTTTAAAAAGTCCTTGGGTTCCACCGTGGGTTGACAGTTTGGACCACTAGGTCCAAAGGATTTTGAATATCACTACACCAGAAACTTGTACGTGGACGTAATTAGCCCTCAAATATGGATGGAAGGACAAAAATTATTGTAAGTAAAACTCATCTCATTTTTCCCTTTCATGTAAGGAGGTTGTTTACCCCTTTTTTCCTTTGTTGAATCTAGGTCTACCCCAGGGCTCAGTTGTTGTCCCTGAGGAGGATGTTTTGGCTGATCCTACTGATGCGGTAAGGCTGCTGCAGAAAGACTTTACACAAACATGTGTTTCCGGGCCTGCTTCTGGTGCAAATGCTTCCTCCCAGAGTCCCCGGCCGGAGAACAAGCGCCCTACACGAGTCGTCTTCAGATGTTGTGGTGATGAGCGCCGCGCCCGAGCTGGACCTAGAAACTGTAGTGATCGATGATGACGGAGAAGCCAATGATGATGGGGCTTCTCTACATAGAGGATGATGGTTCCCATAAACTCAAAGGAATGCTCAATCTGTTGAGTTAGCTACACCAACGGGAACGATGCCTTGACACTCTGGAGGGCGGTGATGTGGTAGAAGATGCCAACTCACGCTTCCGAGTCCCAACTGTCGTGCCTGGTACTATAGGTCTAAGTTTCGAGCCTCTTCCGTCTTCGGTCGATAAGCGACCATCAACCAACACTACACCTAATGCAGCTGCTTCTCGCCCTACAACGTCATCTGCTTCATATCCTTCTCCATTAACTCTTTCCTTCACCACCAACAACTTCTATATCATTTCCAGCTGTCGCGATTGCCCAAGAAAAGGTGTCCCTCTCCCCAGTCCCATGTTCTGAGGAACTTGGGGAAAAATTATGTTGCCCCGTCAAAAGATCCCCAAATGAGGAGGAGCGCCACCCTTTCAGTTTCCACTAAACTCAATCTTTTGTCTCGACCAGTGGAACTTGCTAACTATCTGAAGCCCCTGGCTTCAGATAAAGATTGGGAAAATAAACAAACTCTCTCGAGAGAATGTTTGTTAAATAATACCATGCACAACGCAGCGGCAATATATTCTATGTTCTTCTGTTGTTTCCTCTACTTGTGTTATGGCAAAGTTTTGAATTTGCATTTTTGTTTTTTCGGCAAAATTCCTTGCCTCCGAGGACCTTCAAAGGTTGATTCATGATAAGGAGGAACTTACCTCTGAGCGGGACCAATATTTGGCCAACAGAGGCCAAATTGTTGCTGGCCTCTCAGGTGTATTTTTCCCTAAAATCTTTTGGATTCCGAGAATAAGTTCTTCCCTTTAACGTGAGGTTTTTCATAATAGAGGGCCCTCTTATGCTTATGGTGATCTTGAAGAGGACGTCTCGTGTTCATTACAACACTAGCATTTGAAGTAATTGTTTAACTTTCAAATGATAAAATCAATTCATCGTTCATAAAAGAAACAAGATACGAATAAAAGGACTTTACTTTATTCCTTCCATTTTCAAAAGTATATACTCATTCGTTGTGGTAAAAAGAAATTGTCGTTTCTTGTGGCTAACAACTTGTTTCAACGAGGCTGGTCGTGTAGTCCCCGGTCCCGATGACACAACTATGTTTCCGACTTTCGTATTTCGGTCAAAGTTGTAGTCATTATTTCCATATCTTCATATCATTCCGCCATAGTGTTCGAATGCGAAGAATGCGAATTAGAACACTGGGTGTTTTACACCTTCGAGGATCCCACTAGTGAATTTCTAGATAATCTTCAGTTCGGTAACAAACTTTACTCCACCTTAGGAATTTATGCTATCGAGCCAAATATTATCTAACAATCCCCTAGTGTCTTGTACTTGTGAACGGCCAGGTAATCTCTGTTTGACAGCAAACTCAACTTTCCAATAGGAACTTTGCTATTGAGCAAAAGACTATATAACTGCTCCGTAGGGGTTCTTTGCTTGTGTGCCTTGTCATTGAAAGGTCTTATTATTGTTGTTGAAACTTGCTATATAGTATGATTTCTGTTTTTGCCTCATTAAAAACCTTTCCAGGAAAACCTAATTGGACAAAAACCGTACGAAAGTATCACCTTTTAGTACATGTAATGTTCATCAGCAATAGTATCTCTTGAGGTGTACCACATTCCAATTGCTTGGAAACCTTTCTCCATCTTGATTCTCTAACTCGTATGATTCGTTCCCGGTGACAACTAAAACCCGGTAGGGGCCATCCCAGTTGGACCTAGCTTTCTTGCATTGAGTTCCGGGGTGTTCTAAGTTACTTTCCTTAAACCCAAGTCTCCTACTTTGAAATAATAGAGGTTGGCTCTTCGATTATAATATCTCTCTATTCATTGTTTTTGAGTTGCCATCCTTAAATGCGCCAAATCCATGTGTTCGTCGATCATAACAAAATTTATTAACAATGCTTCACTGTTTTCTTCTTTGTTTGATCGAAAATACCTCATGGTAGGTTCACCTACTTCCACCACGATCAGGGGCTCTCCCCTATACACAAGAGAAAAAAGAGTCTCCCCCATGCTTGATTTGGCTGTTGTTCTGTATGCCCATAATACACCTGGAAGCTCTTCGGGCAAATTTCCTTTAGCTACTTCAATATCTTTTTGAGATTTTGTATGATCGATTTGTTCGTTGATTCAGCATGGACATTTGCGCTTGGATGTAAAGTGATGATGTGATCCTTTTGATTTTCAAATCTTTGAGGAATTTTGTGATTTTTGCGCCTATAAATTGTGGCCCATTGTTGAGGGATATTTCTTTTGGTATCCCAAATCTGAAAATTATGTTCTCCCACAAGAAATGTACCACTTCACGCTTGCCGATCTTCTGATACGGACATGCTTCAACCCACTTAGAAAAATAGTCAGTCAAAATCAAAAGAAATCTTACCTTACCAGGGGCTGGTGGCAGTGATCCCACGATATCCATTCCCCACTTCATGAACGGCCATGGTGACAGGACTGAGTGCGGTGGTTTTGTTGGTTGATGTACCAACGGTGCATAACATTGATAAGATTTGGCATTTTTTTCTATCCGGGGCCAATAGTATCCTGCCCTTATTACTTTTAGAACTAAGGAATCTATGCCCAAATGATTCCGCATATCCTTTCCTGGACTTCTCGCATAACAATTAGCTTCGGAAGCTCCTAAACATCGGGCCAACGGGCCTTGGAAACATTATTTGTATAATTGACCTTCTTTGAAACTATCTCGTGCAACCTTAGTTCATAGCGCCCAAGATTCCTTAGGATGCTCAGGTAGTTTTCCGTGTTTGAGATAGTCAATAATTTTGTTTCTCCAGTCCCATACAAAATTAGTCGCATTTTCCTCGTAATAGCTATTTGCGTCCAGTACCGAGTGCATATGTTGTATGACTATACCGGAGTCTGATCCTTGAATTTCCATAGAGGAGACACGGTTAGCTAATCGTCTGCCTTTTTATTTCTTCCCTCACTATATGCGTGATTGACCACTCCCGGAACCGAACAAGCAGATCCTGAACCTTCATTACATATTGTTGCACGTGTTCCACCTTGGCTTCGATGATCATGTAGACCTCATTAACCACCATCTAGGAGTGACATTTGATTTCTATGACCTCGGGGTCCAGTCCCTGGGCTAATTCGCCCAACAATCAAAGCTTCATACTTCGCCTCATTGTTAGTCAGTGGGACCGTTCTTATGGCCTGCCTTAGGGTTTCCCCTGAGGGTGTGGTTAGTACTATGCTGAGCCCGGACCCTTTTACTTTTGAAGATCCATCCTTGAATAGGGTCCAAACTCCTGATTTTGATTCTGACACCGTCACTACTTCTTTGGTTTCCAAAGGTAATAGTCTTGGACTGAAATCGGTCACAAAGTCGGCTAAAACTTGTAACTTAATCCCCGTCCTAAGTTTATATTCTATTTCAAATTTAATCATTTAAACAGTCCATTTAGCTAGCCAACCTGAAAGTTCGGGTTTATGATGGATATTTCGTAGGGGAAAGGTGGTCACCACAGCTATCAGATGACATTGGAAATACGGCCTTATTTTTAGAGCGGCGACTACGAGAGCTAAGGCCAATTTATCCAGATGTGGGTAGCGATTTTCTGCTCCCGTTAAAATTTTATTAGTGTAATAGATAGTAGATTGCATACCTTTGTCCTCACGGACTAGAACAACACTTACCGCTACCTCAAAAACTACTAAGTAGACCAATAGTTTTTTGCCTTCCTCCGCTTTCAATAGTAATGGAGGGATTCACAAATACCTTTTCAAATCCTTCAAAGCCTGTTGACATTCCGGGGTCCATTCGAAGTTGTTCTTCTGTTTGAGCAGCAAGAAGAAATGATGGCATTTCTCCGAAGACCGGGAAATGAATCTGCTCAAAGTGCCCAATATCCTCGTTAGACTTTGAACCTCTTTTACACTTGATATCTAGTGGCAAGATGTATTCGATGACATTGATTTTATCGGGGTTAACATCGAGCCCCCCTTTGTGACACCAGGAATCCCAAGAATTTATCGGAGCTAACCCCGAATGTACACTTCTTGGGGTTAAGCTTCATGTTGTGCTTCCCTAAGATGTCAAAAGTTTCTTTCAAGTGTTTGAGATAATCACCTGCATTCAAATACTCAACAAGCATATTATCTACGCAAACTTCCATGGTTTTACCTATTTTCTTTTCAAACATCTTCTTCACGAGTCGTTGATAAGTGGAACTGGCATTCTTTAGCCCGAAGGTCATCACTTGTAACAATATCTGTCGAAATTCGTGATGAACAAAGTCTTTTCCTGATCCTCCGGGTGCATTTTGATTTTATCGTTCCCGGAGTAAGCATCGAAAAAAACTCATTAACTCATATCCGGAAATTGCATCAATCATTTGATCAATTTTTGGCAATGAGAAATAATCTTTTGGGCACTCCTTATTTAAGTCCTTATAGTCTACGCACATGCGAAATTTATTCTTCTTCTTTGGAACTACTACTACATTAGCTAGCCAGTCAGGATACTTTACCTCTAGGATTGAACTAATGTCAAGCAGGCGAATTACCTCCTCTTTTACGAATTTGTTTCTGGCCTTAGCAATAGGATGTTTTATTATGTCTTACGAAGGAATATTGAGATCCAAGCTTAGCTTGTGTACCACCACTTCCGGTAGAATACCTATTCAATACCTGAGTCTAGGGTGCAGTCCTAGTCCGAAGTGGAATTTCCTCTCCAAGAATTTTTCGGATAATGTGACTTGTTCAAGTTCTTCTCCTTTGAACTTTGTTGCATCCGTCTCTTCTGGTACCTGCAAATACCTTGGCACCTGATAGGATTCTAATGCCCCTTCCTCCTGGTTGACTTTGCTTGGCTTGGGAACAGACGCCATCTCTTGTAATTGCTATTCCACATGCTATTTCCCTTTAATACTGGAGACTGATATTGTATTCATATCCCTTGTTATCGGTTCCTTTTATTTGTTTAACTCCCTCAGGATTTGGAAATTTCAGCAACTAATGATATGTTGACGGCACAACCTTCATTTCGGTGCAGCCATGGTCTCCCCAGATTTAACTCGGCGAGGGGTTTTGTGACTTAAATGATACTTCCAGTGAGCTTGGCTTGTTCCAACACTCTCCACTAGATAATATCGGTCGAACTTCCTGGATCCACCTGAACACGTTTAATTTAAAATCTAAGACATTTAGAGAGATTACCATGGCGTCGTTGTGTGGGAGTAGAAGGCCATCCACGTCTTCCTCCGTAAAAGTAATGTCATCTTCCGAAACTTCCTAGAGTATTTTGATGTGGGTCACTGATACCTTTGTCTTATTTGCCTCCAAAAATATAACCCCGTTAATCTCATTCCCCCCCCCCTCCCCGAAAATCATGTTGATCGTCAGGTGTGGGTAATATTTTCCAGCTTTTGAAGGCTCTGCATTATCATGATTGTGGTCGTAGTTGTTTTTAGCCTGATCACTTAAAATTTCCCTGAGATGGTCATTTTTGAGCAATGTCGCTACCTCTTCGCGCAGATGCCGATAGTCCCTAGTCTGGTGACCGTTGGTCCCATGGTATTCACACCACAAATTAGGATCCCTTTAGTCGGGATCAGATCTCATTTCCTTCGGGAATCGTGCTTCTTTTATATTCCTCACAGCCGATACCAGCTCCACTACGCTAACATTGAAGTTGTATTCAGAAAGTATAGGGTGGGAAGAATCTTGAGAACCTGATATTTCCTTGTTCTGCAATAACTTGTTGTTTCGATCGCCATCGATTCTCCTGTAGGTAGCAAATCTATCCACCGACCAAAAACCTCTAGCACGTCCTTCGACCTGTTCATAGGGAAAAAACTGACTCCTCGAAGATCGTCGATCTGCATCGAAATCGTCTTTCGATTTCTCTTTATTCTTCTCCTGATCCCGACCCTTAACCGATACCAAGAAACCAAGCTGGTCATCTTCAATTCTTATTTTCGACTCGTACCGATTGTGAACATTCACCCAAGTTGTTGCTTGGAACTCGAACAAACTTTCTTTCAACTTTTAGGAAGCGTCGAAACTTCTTGGATTCAGACATTTGGTGAATGCTTCAGCCGCCTATTCGTCCGAAATGGCTGGCAGCAACATCCTTTCTTTCTGGAATCTGGTTACAAACTCCCGCAACAACTTAGACTCTCTTTGCGCAATTCTAAATACATCGGTCTACGGGCCTGTACTTTTCTGGCCCCGGCATGGGCCTTGATGAATTAATTCGTGAGCATCTCAAATGAGTCTATGGAATGCTGGAAAAAAAGCAAAAACCACGCCATGACTCCCTTCGTAAGGGTCTCCCAGAACTTCTTCAGAAAAACGGACTCAATCTCATGGGGAACTAAATCGTTTCCTTTTAGCGTCGTTGTATAGGTGGTGATATGCTCATGAGGATCTGAAGTCCCATCATATTTCGGCACGTCAGGTATTTTAAACTTCTTCGGGATCAAATTTGATTTCGCGCTTGGTTTGTACGGCAACTATGTGTATTTATTTGAGTCCGGCTCTTTCAGCACTGGTGGTGCACCCGAAATTTGATCCATTTGGTCGTTTACTTCCCTCATAAATTGCATGTGTTCGATTTTAAAGGGATCATTCTCGTTGTTGTGACAGGATCTTTCGTTTCCCCCGGCACCATCGGAGCCGACCTCGTCCCTCGGGGCATTGTTGTCGACCCTCTGCGTCGCTTGGTTTGTGGAGGCACTGGGAAGAACTAGGGCTCACCCATTCGCGTTTTTGGAAGAGCTCGACAACGCCTGCTTCAATTCCGTCATGGCCTTATCTTGATGTGTGAGATGGCCTATAATGGCCTCATGTTACTCTTTCAAGACCCTATCTGCTTCGACGATGTGCTCTTCTTAAGCGTCATCAGGATTTGCCTTCCAAACATGTAGCGTATATCGGCCGCTGTGGACCGCCGTGGCCTCGTTCCTCTCGTTGCGGGTATAACTGATTGAATCTTCGTGTTGAGGTTGATTTCCTTGGGCCTCAACATTATGTGTGTTGTTAACATTATTATCTGCCATTTATAATGATTATTGCTAAGAACAAAGAATCAAACAAGTTAGTAGCAGATGTAGGGATCAATTCAATTTACTTCTTTCTATGCCCTACTATGGGTGCCAAACTGTTTACCCGTAAAATAGTATAGTTGAATTAATACGTGGTTTATAAATAAATGAATTAATTTGATCAACAAATAATAGATGAATTAAACAGAAATATAAGACTTAGCTTTAAAATTGAAATATACAGCAAATATCTCGGCTTCGGGCGTAAAGCTAATGTGAGTAATAAGAACAATACAAATAAGCAAGAAAGTAAAATGTTATTGAGTTTTTGATAGAATATTGTGTATGCTCTTCAGAAAATTCCTCCCTCTTACAATGATAGTAGAGCTCACTATTTATAAATGCATCTAGGGAACAAGGTCTTAGGATTAAGCTCCTCTTTAATAACAATTATGAGGGCCGCTGAAGGACGTGTAACGATGGACAATGAATGTCATATTCTCTGTAACGAATCATACACTGCAAAATATTCTTCATTGAATGTTATCGGGTGGCGACATTAATTTTGACATTATGAGTATCATTGATTTTAACTATCTTCTGTCTTTAATTCCACGTGTCGCTTTGTCATGCGATCACTAAATATGAACATATTTTATCCAATACAATAGTAAAAGGAGGACTTCGATTATTTTGGTGGATGATGAATCTTTTTATTGATATGTGTAGCTAAGAAGAAATGTAATAACATGCCTAGGTTTTGTGACTAAAATTTTTATCCCGCGACCTCATAGTTTAACTAGTATTTCTTTTAGTTTTTCTTCAACGCATCAATATATAGTGTAATAAGTAATAACCCTATGACAGTTGTTAGCCCCTATAAACAAGTGGATTCAGTTGCTTTCCAGATGAAATTTAGCTTTCTTTATATTTTTTCATTTTTTCTGTTTTCCCTAGACAATCATTTGCTTGTAATTAGTCATATTGGTGCTATAAAAAGGTAATATTTCAATAATCACTTCTTACAACGGATAAAAGTAACTGGTACTAATTTCTATGTTACGGTAAAATTTTGAATCTGAACTCATATTCTGGATCCAGCTTATAAAATGGAAATATGAAAGTGAAGTGGGAGCAAATATTTGTGGAATAATGGCAGTACCTGATGAGTGGTGATTTTACCACTTATTCTGGCCTCTTTTCGTTAGATTTTGTATCGGTCAATGATAATTTGAGGTTGTTATTAGTGTGTAATTGCTCAATTTTCAGGGAAATGACGTCATGAAGTGGTTGGTGTTGAATTGGAATGAAGTTGAACAAAAAGTGGTGAAAAGTGCACAAAAAGCTTCAGTGATTCTGCACCTGCGGACTCTGGGCCGCTGGTGCGAGATCGCACCTGCAGAGGAATCAACGCACCTACGAAGGAAGGCACAGCCACACAAACTCGAACCTGCAGGACAGCAGGTGCGACCATTTATCCGCACCTGCGGAAATTGGTCAAGCCATCCAGACGGGCATCAGACCTGGGAAAATATGTAAAATCACATTTCTCATTCTCCACTCTCATATACTCAACCTAGCAGATCTTTTGGTATATTTTTGGCTTTGTAAATATAATTTTGAGTAGAGGAGAACAAGTCTTGAATCTAGGGTTTGCACACACACTTTGGATTTGAAGATTTCCCTCTTGTGGTTAAGATTTTCTTACCAATTTATGTTTGTTTCTTCATTTCCTTGATATGTATTGTATATTTAAGTGTATAGTATTTATTTCCAACACTTGAATCTTGTTTATGGGAGTTTACATATTTAAAGTGTGGATTGAATACCTTGTTGTGCTTATGTATTGAGTGATTTTGTTATATTTATGAAGTGAGTATTTGTTACTTTAATTATTCTTGTTCTTTAATGTTTCCAAAGGGATTAGCTAACCCTGGGACTCGCCCATTAACTCCGAGTTAATTTTGGAAAAGATAATTTGGGGTTGGGAAAGATTAATTAATAAGAACTTGAGGCTTTAACCCTCATTTTATAGATTCTACCTAGGGATAAGATTGAACTACTTGTAGCTATATCCGGGTGCGCTTAATCTCTTGATTGGGTTAAGAATAATTCAATTAGAAAGTCTTGTTAGTCTTTGGGAAAAGCTAATTACGAATTATCATCCGTGGTTAATTAACATAAACTCGCTCATATTTGTGAAATCGTGAAATACATTAGATAGTTACTTGAGTGTAATTCCCGAAGGATTCATACTTGTTGCCATTGATCATTTCACTTGCTTTCTAGGTTAGTTTATATTTTCTCATTTAGTTATAAACAACTTTCGAAACCAAAATTTTATTTGTTTGGCATCGCGCGATAAGTGATAATTCTCTTGCATTCCTAGTCGCCTCCATATTGTTCTCTGTGGGATTCGACCCCAACCTTGTTGGGTTACTATATTTGACATCGATCGCTTACACTATTTTAAGGTGTAATTTGAGCTTATCAGTACCTATCACTCAAATCAACTTTAATGCGCAACTAAATATGGATCCAGGATTTGAATTTACTCGTTAATGGTTGATCAAATTTGATAGATTCGCCCTCGGAAACAAGAAGTTCTGGTCCCGGAGGGATAATATCAACCACTTGACGTCCATCCGACGCATCCGTTATGGTTATCTCATATCCACCCCGTGAACGGCCTAATGTCCGCCGCCTCTAGCCGATCCGGGGTGAACAAGAATTGGGGATCGGATGCGGGCGAAATTCCCGCCAATGGCTGAAGATTATATGGGTAGCCTATATAGTTAAGCTGGAAAAATCAGGTTATTAATGATTTTTTTCAAAAGTATTTTTGGTAAAATAAAGTTTGTGTTTGACAAATTAATTTGAAAAGCACTTCTAAGCAGTAATTTGTGTTTGACCAAGCTTTTAAAAAATGCTTTCAAGTATATTTTTCTCAAAAGAGCTTCTAGGAAGAAACTATTTTTTCTGCTTCTTCAAAATTGTTTCTGCTTCTACTCAAAAGTACTTTTTTTCTTCTTCTAAAAGCTTGGCCAACACTTCAAAAAAAAAACAGTGCTTTTCAATTTGGAGAACATAGCCAAATGAGATATAAGTATTAATTACAATTTTAATAAATTTTTATATATAATTTTATATTCAGTTAAACTCTCATTTTCTCTCTCTCGATAGCAACAAGAAATCTCTAAAACAAATTAAGTGGGCGTGTGGACATAAGTAAAAAAAATTCAAATGAAAATGGTATTTGAAAATNTAAAAAAAAAAAAACGAAATAAAAATAATGAAAGTCAAATACTCTTCTTCAAATTCTACATTACATACTCTTTTTCTACGAAATGCTGGGAATCCCTTGTACCACATAGTATGTAGATTTTGAAGAAGAGTATAAATAAGACAAAGGAGTTTTCAGAATTTCATTTTTTTGATCATAAATAATCGCCAACAAGAATTTGGTTCTTTTTACGAACTTGATGTCGACAAATCTGCGAATCTAGAAATTCATTTCGGCCAATTGAACCTTCTCGAACTGTTTCTTTTTAAGAACCAAAAAGATTTGTGCCAAAATAACAGATGCCAAGAAGAACAAAAGTCCTTGGACACGTAATGGATCTTGAAGTACTATTTCTGCATCTCCCTGACCAAATCCGCCTACATTAGGATTACTCGTTAATGGTTGATCAAATTTGATAGATTCGCCCTCGGAAACAAGAAGTTCTGGTCCCGGAGGGATAATATCAACCACTTGACGTCCATCCGACGCATCCGTTATGGTTATCTCATATCCACCCCGTGAACGGCCTAATGTCCGCCGCCTCTAGCCGATCCGGGGTGAACAAGAATTGGGGATCGGATGCGGGCGAAATTCCCGCCAATGGCTGAAGATTATATGGGTAGCCTATATAGTTAAGCTGGAAAAATCAGGTTATTAATGATTTTTTTCAAAAGTATTTTTGGTAAAATAAAGTTTGTGTTTGACAAATTAATTTGAAAAGCACTTCTAAGCAGTAATTTGTGTTTGACCAAGCTTTTAAAAAATGCTTTCAAGTATATTTTTCTCAAAAGAGCTTCTAGGAAGAAACTATTTTTTCTGCTTCTTCAAAATTGTTTCTGCTTCTACTCAAAAGTACTTTTTTTCTTCTTCTAAAAGCTTGGCCAACACTTCAAAAAAAAAACAGTGCTTTTCAATTTGGAGAACATAGCCAAATGAGATATAAGTATTAATTACAATTTTAATAAATTTTTATATATAATTTTATATTCAGTTAAACTCTCATTTTCTCTCTCTCGATAGCAACAAGAAATCTCTAAAACAAATTAAGTGGGCGTGTGGACATAAGTAAAAAAAATTCAAATGAAAATGGTATTTGAAAATTAGAGTTGTGTTTGAACATGAATATATTTTTGGGTTGTTTTTGAAGTTTTGTGCGTGATTTGAGTGAAAATTTTGAAAAACAGTTTTTTGGAGATTTTTAATTTTTTAAAAAATTTCAAAATTCATCTTCAAGTGAAAATTGAAAATTTTATGACCGAACACTGATTTTGGAGAAAAGTAAAAAAATTTCAAAAAAACGTGAAAAATTTCTTATGTCCAAACAGGCTCTAAGATACATAATTGATAAAAGTGGTACATACCTACACCCTAGAATGTCATAGGTTATGAAAGTGAAATATGTAGAAAAATCATACTTTTAACGTTTTCTAGATATAGGGGTAAACGAATAAATATCGTGTGAGTTGTAATCTTAAAGGAAGACAAAAGGCGTATCAGAAATTAAAGTTTATAAGTTATGAATTTATTAAATTAATTTTTTGTTTAGTTATTAGGTTCATAATTAAATATTTTGGCATATTTGGTGAGTTTCTTTAACGTACAAGTATAATCAAAAGTTACTTGATTCGTTTGGTCCCGTAATTAGTGGCCCCATTTGTCCATACAGAAAATTTCTTTTTTCAATAAAATTTTAAAATATGTTTGTCTATAAAATTTTGCAAGTTTTTTGAAAATTCTTCAAAATGAGTTATAAAATTTTCAGAAAAATATTTTACCCCACTCACAAAACTGTAATATTTGTTAAAGTGAAATACATATCCAAATATAATTTAAAATTTCAAATACTTTTTTTTTTAAAATTACAATTTTAATGTCCAAATGCCTCCACTATTATACCTCCGCCTCGCAAGGAAGATGTCCAAAATTGAAGATGAAGCTTCACAAGTTTGTAATGCCAAAGCCCTTAATTTATAACGAAGACAAATGTATAGATAACATCTATATCTATATATCTATATAAAGGTGGAAAAAAGAATGCAGACATGCCACCTCTTTTTAGTCAAGAAAAGTACTTATCTTTTTTCTCAATTTTTTGCAATTTTCTCTTATTTTTCTTCCAAAAATATATGTTTTTTTCTTTTCAAGTGTCACTACCCCCAAACCTAAGCCGGTTGTGATGACGCCTATCATGACACTAGGCTAGCCAACAATCGCATACTTACATAATATTTTCATAATTTCAACAAAACAAACCAAACAAATAGTCTAACTACTACCCCCAGAATCTGGAGTCAACACGTCATGAGCATCTACAAGTAGTACAAAATAACCCTACTGTCATAATACATCAAGTCTCCGTACGCGGAACTAAAAACAAAACAAGAAATGGGAAAGAGATGTTGTGGACGCTGAACAGCTACCTCGAAGTCCCAACTCCGGCTCCACTAAAAGGAAGAAAGCTAGCGCTCGGTACCAGCACTTGTATCTGCACAATGGGGTGCAGGGAGTAATGTGAGTACGCCAATTTAGTAGTAATGAAAATAAATCAAGTCTAAGCAGTAAAAAAACACATAGGATCAAATCATCAATTCACAATAAGCACAGTCTTTCTTTCCAACAATGTATACATTAAATCAACACACGTTAAAAGCCAACTTCAGTAAAAAATCCTTTGAAAAGTGTGATTTCCAACAATTTCAGAAAAATACCCAATAGTTTACTGACAAATGAAGTAAATCATAAATAGCCACTCGGGCCAAAACATGTATCATAAACCGCCCCTTGGGAAAATCATCACTCAGAATCAATCGCTCAGCATGCCTCACAATCACTCAGTATCAGTCCCTCGGGCATCCTCACTATCACTCATGCCTCCCAATCACTCGTCACTCGGCACTCGCACTCAGTAGGTACCTGCGCTCACTGGGGGTGTGTACAAACTCCGGAGGGGATCATTCANCTGTCAGTAAAACGGGGTACTCGACCCAAAAACATCATTTTATATCTCAAAATAGTGTAAATAAGGCTGAGGTTCGAAATCAGTTAAACATAATATGACTGAGTGTAAATCATGAGTCAACACAGTGAGGAATAACAATAAAAGCCCCCAAGGAGTCTAAACAGGTCGACACAAGGCCCTAAACATGACTTACAGCCCAAATATAATAATATTCTGAAAACACGATTTAACATATGATTTAAACGTAAATACGCAACTCAATAGTTTCCACGGGAAGGACCAAGTCCAAATCCCTAATCAGTGCACTCCACACACTCGTCATCCAGCATGTGTGCCACTCCAAAAATAGTGAGAAAATACGAAGTGCGGGGTTTCATACCCTCAGGACAAGATCTACAGTCATTACTTACCTCAAACCGGCCCAAATACTAATCTGCGATGCTCTTGCCTCTCGAACCAGCTCCCGATTGCTCCGAATCTAACAAAAACTAGATTAATATCATCAATATACAATAAAGGAACAATGCCCACTCGAAAATTATCAAATTTAACCAAAATTCCTGAAATTGGCCAAATACGACCCCTGGGGACACGTCTCAAAATTCTATAAAAATCGCATCACAAGAATCCTCATCCTTTCCCGAGTCTATACATATAAAATGCATCGAAATTCGACCACAATTGACCCCTCAATTCCTCAATTTTATGTCTCAATTTTCCAAGCCCTAAACCCCCAATTTAATCACTGATTTTTCCCATAATTTCACCCTAAATAAGTCCAAAATCACATAAAAACGGGTTTTAGGTTCAAAAAATCTTACCTCAACGAAGTTTCCTTGAATTCTCCCTTCAATACCCTCTCTCAAAGCTTAATCCCGGATGAAGCTATTGAAAAAATAGATCCAATTCGCGAAGGCTGGGTATCTCTACTTTCTGCCCAATGAAAACGCACCTGCGATCATTTCTCCGCATCTGCGGTCCCAGGTGCGCACCTGCGGAAAATCATTTAAAGCCCATTTCTTGCACCTGCAGTGAATCACCCGCACCTGCGGCTTCGTATATGCGGTCCAGGTCTCGCACCTGCGACTTTCTCCAGCCCGACCAATTATCGCACCTGCGCAAGCCACCTCGCACCTGCGGTGTCGCACCTGCGCAAGCCACCTCGCACCTGCGGTGTCGCACCTGCGGCTACCCTTCCGCAAGTGCGGCCACACCAGAAACCTGGCACCAACAGCTCCTTCAACTGCATTTTCCAACTTTAATCCTTCCGATGACTATCTGAAACCAACCCGAGCCCCTCGGGACCCCAACCAAAAACACAAAAAATTCCATAAGCTTATTCAAACTTAGTCAAGCCTTCGAAACACCCAAAACAATGCTAAAACACCAAGATCACATCGGATTCAAGCCTATGAACTTAGAGATTTCTAAATTTCGCCAATGATGCCGAAACCAACCAAAACACGTCCGAATGACCTGAAAATTTGCACACACATCCAAAATGACGGTACAAACTTGGTCAAACTTCCGGAATTCTATTCCGACCCCGATAGCTAATTTTCCGGTGCTGACCGAAAATCGCCAAAAACTCAATTTCGCTAATTCAAGCCTAATTCTACCCCAGGCATCAAAACCACATTCCGAAGACACCCCTAAGTTCCAAATCACCTAACGAAGATATCTGAACCATAAAATCTACATTCCGGGGTCGTTTAGAAATAAGTCAACTCCCAATTGCCTTTTCCAACTATTAAGCCAATTTAAGAGACTAAGTGTCTCTGTTCTCACCATGAGCACCCCGAACCCTAACCAACCGACCCAACACATCATAATTAGGTTGACTAGCACATAACAAAGCTAAAACAGGGGAAACGGGGCTAATCTTACGGAACGACCGGCCGGGTCGTTACATCTTCCCCCTCTTAAACAAACGTTCGTCCTCGAATGGGTCTATAAACATACATGGAATCTCAAATAAGTGAGGATATCTGCTCCAGATCTCCCGCTCCATCTTCCAGGTGGAATCCTCCACCGGCTGTCCTCTTCACTTAACTTTCACTGAAGCTATATCCTTAGACCTCAACTTTCTGATCTGACGACCCAAAATAACCACTAGCTCTACCTCATATGACATATCACCCTCGATCTGAACCGTGCTGAAGTCGAAAACATGAGAAGGGTCACCAACATACTTCTGGAGCATCGAAACATGGAACACCGAATTAATACTCGATAAGCTGGGTGGCAAGGAAAGTCTATAAGCCACCTCTCCAATCCTCTGAAGCACCTCAAATGGCCCAATGAACCGGGGACTCAACTTTCCCCTCTTCCCGAACCTCATAACACCTTTCATGGGTGACACCTTCAGCAGTACCTTCTCTCCCTCCATGAAAGACACATCTCAGACCTTCCGGTCCGCATAACTCTTCTGCCTAGACTGCGCCGTCTGAAGTCGCTCTTGAATCAACTTCACCTTATCCAACGCATCCTGAACCAAGTCTGTGCCCAATAGCCTAGCCTCGCCCGGCTCAAACCAACCAACTGGAGATCTACACCTCCTACCATATAAATCTTTATACGGAGCCATCTGGATACTCAACTGATAACTATTATTATATGCAAACTCCGCGAGCAGTAAACTGGTCCCATGAACCCCCGAAATCAATGACACACGCACACAACATATCCTCTAGAACTTGAATAGTACGCTCTAACTGCCCGTCGGTCTGAGGATGAAATGTTGTGCTCAACTTAACCTGAGTACCTAAATCTCTCTGCACGGCCCTCCAAAACTGAGATGTGAACTGGGTACCTTTGTCGGAAATGATAGATACTGGAACCCCATGCAATCGATCAATTTCCCTGATATAAATCTCAAGCTAACAGCTCCGAAGAATAGGTAGTACAAATAGGAATGAAGTGCGCGGACTTGGTCACCCGATCCACAATAACCCATATAGCATCATACCTCCTCGAAGCTCGTGGAAGCCCAACTACAAAGTCCATGGTGATCCGCTCCCACTTCCACTCCAGAATATCTAACCTCTGGTGCAATCCACACGGTCTCTGGTGCTCATACTTAACCTGCTGACAGTTGAGACACCGAACCACGAACTCAATAATATCCCTCTTCATCCACCTACACCAATAATGTTGTCTCAGATCCTGATACATCTTCGCGGCACCCGGATTGAGGGAATACCACGAACTATGGGCCTATGCTAGAATCAACTCTCGGAGACCATCCACATTGGGAATGCAAATCTAGCCCTACATCCTCATGTCCCCATCATCACCAATAACCACATCCCTAGCATCACCTCGATGGATCATGTCCTGAAGAATGAGAAAGTGTGGATCATCATACTGGCGTGCTCTAATCTGATCATAAATAGAAGACTTTGAGGCTACACAAGACAATACTCGTGGGGGATCTGATAGATCCAATCTCACCAACTGACCCGCTAAATCCTGAACACCAACTGCTAAAGGTCGCTTCGCCGCTGGTAGGTAGGCTAGACTCCCCAAAGTCTCTTCTCTCCGACTTAGGGCATCAGCCACTACATTGGCCTTCCCCGAATGATATAGAATAATGAGGTCATAATCCTTTAGAAGCTCCAACCATCTCCTCATATGCAAATTTAGATCCTTCTGCTTAAGCAGATGCTGCAAACTACCGTGATTAGTGAAAATCTTACAATGTACTCCATACAAATAATGGCGCCAAATCTTCAAGGCGTGGAAAATGCCTGCTAGCTCAAGATCATGCACTGGATAATTCTTCTCATGCAACTTCAAATGTCTGGATGAATAGGAAATCACCCTATCGTCCTGCATCAAAACCGCTCCAAGTCCAACTCTCGAGGCACCACAGTAAACTGTATAAGAACCTGAACACGTAGGCAAAACCAACACTGGAGTTGTAGTCAAAGCTGACTTGAGCTTCTGAAAGCTCTCTTCACACTCCTATGTCCACCTGAATGGAGCACCCTTCTGGGTTAGTCTGGTCATAGGTGCTGCAATAGATGAGAATCCCTCTACAAAACGGCGATAGTACCCTGCCAAACCAAGGAAACTGTGAATCTCGGTAGTTGATGACGGTCTAGGCCAGCTCTGAATCGTCTCTATCTTTATCAGATCAACCTGAATACCCTTACTAGACACCACATGCCCCAAGAAAGCTAATGAATCAAGCCAGAACTCACACTTCAAAAATTTGCATAAAACCTCTTCTCCCTTAGAGTCTGAAGCACAGTCCTCAAATGATGCTCATGATCCTCCCGAGATCAGGAATATACCAAGATATCGTCAATAAACACGATGACGAAGGAGTCAAGATAAGGCCGGAACACACTGTGCATCAGGTGCATAAAGGTCGTTGGGGCATTGGTCAGCCCGAATGACATAACCAGAAACTCATAATGACCATATCTAGCCCTGAAGGAAGTCTTCGGGATGTCGGGCCCCCGAATCTTTAACTGATCATAGCCAGACGCAAGTCAATCTTGGAAAATACTCTGGCACCTTGCAACTGATCAAACAAGTCATCTATACGGTGCAAGGGATACTGGTTCTTCACCATAACCTTGTTCAGCTGCCGATAATCAATACACATACACATAGAACAATCCTTCTTCTTCACAAACAACACCGGAGCACCCCAAGGTGACACACTAGGCTGAATGAACCCCTTATCTAGGAGTTCCTAAAGCTGCTCCTTTAGTTCCTTCAACTCCGCTAGTGACATATGATATGGTGGAATAGAAATAGGATGAGTGCCTAGCACAAGGTAAATACCAAAATCAATGTCCCTATCAGGTGGCATGCCTAGCAGGTCTGCAGGAAACACGTCCAGAAAATCACGAACCACAGGAACCGAATCAATAGCGGGAGTCTCACCACTGACATCCCTCACAAAAGCCAAATACGACAAGTACCCCTTTTCAGCATACGTTGAGCCTTCAGGTAAGAAACCACCCTGCTGGGCACATACTCAGAAGTACATCTCCACTCAACCCTCGGAAATCCTGGCATAGCCATGGTCACGGTCTTAATATGACAATCAAGAACACCTTGACACAGAGATAGCCAATCTATGTCCAATATTACATCAAAATCAACCATGCTGAGTAACAAAAAGTCCACTCGGGTCTCCAAACTCCCAATAGATATCACAAATGACCGACGCACATGGTCCACAACAATAGTATCACCCACCGGAGTCGACACATGAACCGATGCAACTAGAGACTCACATGGCATATCCAGAAAATGAGCAAAATATGAAGAAACATAGGAATACGTAGAACCAGGGTCAAATAAGGCCAAACCATCTCGGCGATAGACTGAGACAATATATGTGATCACTGCATCAGAGGTCATAGCATCAGGCCTGGCTAGAAGTGCATAGATACGAGCCTGGCCTCCACCTGCATGACCTCCCCCTCTAGGGCGGCCCCTGGCGGTCTGGCCCCCACCCCTAGTTGTTTGGGTGGGTGGTGAAGTAAATGGAGCCGAAGTCGAAGGATGGCCCCTCTGCTGAGAAGAACCACCAAAACGACGGGGACACTGCCTCCACATGTTCCTAAACTCTCCGCACTCGAAACAACTCCCTAGAGCTGGAGACGGGGACTGAAAGAAACCCCTGGCACCAGAATGGCCACTAGAAGAATCATGCATAGAAGAAACCTGAACTGATGGTGCTCGAGATACACTCTAGGATGGAAGGGCACTAAATGAAGAACGGTCCGGCTGAGAACTGCGGGGACCATGACCCAGAGATGCACCACTATAGGCTGGACGGACTGGCTGAGGAAGCCTGAATGAACGACTTCTACCATGCCGAAACTGTCCTCTGGAAGGAGCACCACTAGAACTAATAGATCCACGAGGCCTCTTGGCCTCCCTCTCTTCTCGCTCCTAACCGCGAACTGACTCAATATCTCGAGCAATATCGATAACCTGCTCGAAGGTAGCACCTGATACCCTCTCCCTAGTCATCAAAAGGCGGAGCTAATAAGTGAGGCCATCATGAACCTCCTAATCCTCTCCCTATCAGTAGGGACCAACCCGGTGGCATCAATAGCCAACTCTGAAGACCGCATCTCATATTGCGTCACAGATAGCTCCCCCTGACGCAACTGCTCAAATTGCCTGCGCTGCTCCTCCCTATGATACTGGGGTACATACTTCTCCAAGAAGATAGTGGAGAACTGCTGGCAGGTGAGGGTTGTTGCACCAATAGTTCTACGCCTCTCGAAGGACTCCTACTAAGTAAAAGCAGCTCCAGAAAACTGAAAAGTAGCAAACGAGACCCCATTGGTCTCCAGTATCCCTGCAGTATGAAGCATCCTCTGACACGTGTCTAGAAAACCCTGGGCATCCTCGCCCTCACCACCACTGAACGTCGGAGGTTGAAGCCTACTAAATATCTACATCCTACGTTGCTCATCATCTGGCATAGCTAGAACCACGAAGTCCTGAAGGGGAGCAATCGGCTGGGCTGGAACTGCCCCCGGTGTCTGAAGCCCCTGAGTAACTTACTCAGGTGTCCGGCCAGCTGGAGTCTGAGTGCCTCCCCCGACATGAGAAGTAGCAGCAGTAGAAGATACAGTGACTGCCTGGGCAAGTCTAGTACATACTGTCAAGATCTGAGCCAGGGTCTCTTGAAGACCCGGAATAACAATGGGCACTGCTGATGCTTGAGCCTGTCCCGGTGGAATATCTGCGGCGGGAACCTGATCCTGAATGGTAGGGGGACCCTCTGGTGCTGCCTTGGCTGCTACACGAGATGGTCCCCTACCTCTACCATGGCCACGACCGCAACCTCGACCTCTCGCTGGTCTAGCTGGTGTCTGGTCACCCTGATTGGTAGCGCGAGTCCTCACCATCTGTGAGAGAATGAAACAGCCGAAGTTTAGATTTACAGAATCAACAAAATGGCAAGACAGAATTCAAGAAAATGAGTTTTTTCCCAAGGATTCTGCATCCTCTCGAAGATAAGTACAAACGTCTTTGTACCGTTCCGCAAGACTCTACTAAATTTGCTCATGACTAGTGAGTCCTTTGTAACCTAGGATCTGATACTAACTTGTCACGACCCCCAAACCTACGCTGGTCATGATGGGGCCTATCATGGAACTAGGATAGCTAACAATCGCATACTAACATAATATTTTCATAATTTCAACAAAACAAACCAAACAAATAGTCTAACTACTACTCCCAAAATCTCGAGTCAACACGTCATGAGCATCTACGAGTAGTACAAAATAACCCTACTGTCATAATACATCAACTATCAGTACGCGGAACTAAATCGAAAGCAAGAAATGGAAAACAGATGTTGTGGACACTGAACAGCTACCTCGAAGTCCCAGCTTCGGCTCCACAAGAAGGAAGAAAACTAGCGCTCGGTACCAACACCTGTATCTGCACACAAGGGTGCAGGGAGTAATGTGGGTATGCCAACTCAGTATTAATGAAAATAAATTAAGTCTAAGCAGTAAAAAAACACATAGGATCAAATTATCAATTCAGAATAAGCACAGTCTTTCTTTCCAATAGTGTATACATTAAATCAACACACTTTAAAAGACAACTTCAGTAAAAAATCCTTTGAAAAGTGTGATTTCCAACAATTTCAGAAAAATGCCCAATACTTTAGTGAAAAATAAAGTAAATCATAAATAGCCACTCGGGCCAAAACATGTATCATAAATCGCCCCTCGGGCAAATCATCACTAAGAATCAGTCGCTCAGCATGCCTCACAATCACTTAGTATCAGCCCCTCGGGCATCCTCGCTGTCACTCATGCCTCCCAATCACTCGCACTCAGTAGGTACCTGCGCTCACTGGGGGAGGGGCTCGTTCAGCCCAAGCGCTAACATCAAGCCATCTCGTGGCATACATATCCTCACAATAAGGCCCTCGACCTCACTCAGTTAGAAACTCTCAAAAAGACACTCGGGCTGCCAGTAAAACGGGGAACTCGACCCAAAAAACATCATTATATATCTCAAAATAGTGTAAATAAGGCTGAGGTTCGAAATCAGTTAAACGTAATATGACTGAGTGTAAATCATAAGTCAACACAGTGAGGAATAATAGTAAAAGCCCCCAAGTGGTCTAAATAGGTCGGCACAAGGCCCCAAATATGGCTTACAACCCAAATATAATAATAGTCTGAAAATACGATTTAACATATGATTTAAAAGTAAATACGCAATTTAATAGTTGACACGGGAACGACCAAGTCCAAATCCTCAATCAGTGCATGCCACACGCTTGTCCTCCAGCATGTGCGCCACTCCAAAATAGTGAGAAAATACGAAGTCCGGGGTTTCATACCCTCAAGACAAGATTTACAGTCATTACTTACCTCAAACCGGTCCAAATACTAATATGCGATGCTCTTGCCTCTCGAACTGGCTTCCGATTGCTCCGAATCTAACCAAAACTAGATTAATATCATCAATATACACTAAAGAAACGAAGCTCACTCGAAAATTATCAAATTTAACAAAAATTTCCGAAATTGGCCAAACCCGACCCTCGGACCCACGTCTGAAAATTCTATAAAAATCACTTCACAAGAATCCTCATCCTTTCACGAGTTTATACATATAAAATGCATCGAAATACGGCCATAATTGACCCCTCAATTCCTCAATCTTATGTCTCAATTTTCCAAGCCCTAAACCCCCAATTTAATCACTGATATTTCCCATAATTTCACCTAAATCAGTCCAAAATCACATAGAAGTGGGTTTTAGGTTCAAAAAATCTTACCTCAACGAAGTTCCCTTGAATTATACCTTCAAAACCCTCTCTCAAAGCTCAATCTCGGATGAAGATGTTGAAGAAATAGCTCCAATTCGCGAAGGTTGGGTATTTATACTTTCTGCCCAGTGAAACCGCACCTGCAGTCATTTCTCCGCACCTGTGGACCCGCATATGCGGTCCCAGGTGCGCACCTGCGGAAAATCACTTAAAGCCCATTTCTCGCACCTGCGACTTTCTCCAGCCTGACAAATTATCGCACCTGCACAAGCCACCTCGCACCTGCGGCGTCGCACCTGCAGCATCCCTTCCGCAGGTGCGGCCACACCAGAAACCTGGCACCAACAGCTCCTTCAGCTGCATTTTCTAGCTTTAATTCGTCCGGTGACTAACCGGAATCAACCCGAGCCCCTCGGGATCCCAACCATACAAACAAGTTCCATAACCTTATTAAAAATTAGTCGATCCTTCGAAACAACCAAAACAACGCTAAAACACCAAGATCACATCAGATTCAAGCCTATGAACTTAGAGATTTCTAAATTTCGCCAATGATGCCGAAACAACCAAATCACGTCCGAATGACCTAAAAATTTGCACACACGTCCAAAATAACTCTACAAACCTGCTCAAACTTCTAGAATTCCATTCCGACCCCGATAGCTAATTATCCGCTGCCGAGCGAAAATCGCCAAAAACTCAATTTCTTCAATTCAAGCCTAATTCTAACCCGGACATCAAAACCACATTCCGAACACACCCCTAAATCCCAAGTCACCTAACGAAGCTATCCGAACCGTATAATCTACATTTCAAGGTCGTTTACCAATAAGTCAACTCTCAGTTGACTTTTCCAACTTTTAAGCCAATTTACGAGATTAAGTGTCTCAGTTCTCACCACGACCACCCCGAACCAGAACCAACCGACCCAATACATCATAATTAGGTTAACTAGCTCATAACAAAGCTGAATAGGGGAAACATGGCTAAACGCACAGATTAACCGGCCCGATCGTTACACAAAGAGAAAGAGTGAAACGACTGCAATTAAAGTTGTAACATATGCAATAATACATAATTCTAATTATACTACAATAATTGATCAGATATGTTACAATCTCTTCCTATTACTCAAGTCCAATTGTATTGGTTAGATTTTTTGCTTTTGGTTATTATAAATGCTAAGTAATATCTTCTCAATCACATAACTCTCTTCTCTTTATCTATAATCATTCAGTTTCATTCTCTCATTTTTGTTTGAAGCTCTCTCTGTAGAAAAATCTTTTTTTTCTCCCCAAGGTTATTTTGTTTTTTAAATCTTTTGGTTGTTCATTAAGGAACGGGGAAGAGAAGAACATATGTCGCTACAAATCACAGTATTTGGGGAGTCAAATACAAGCTTGATGAATAAGCTATCATCAATGACGTGTGCATATTTTGTTACTCTTAACCTGCTGCAGGCTTGTAATTGTAGAATGAGTGCATGTTTAATAGTTTTGCCTTTTTTGAGGGTATAAAAATGCCCTCTTTTTTGATATTAGGAATGATTATACTACTAAGTGAACTCTCTCTCTCTCTCTCTCTATATATATATATATATATATATATATACATATATATATATATACATATATATATATATATACATATATATATATATACATATATATATATATATACACATATACATATATATATATATATATACATATATAAATTGGCATATCTGAATGGTAGCAGAACTCTAAGAGAGTAATAAGTTTTTGAAATTTTTCATAAGATTGTTAAAAGGGGATTTTTGATTTGGTTATTTAAGGAAGGACAATTATTTCTGGTTTTATAGAATAATTAAAGAGTGTGAAATATTAGAAAATAAATGAAACAAGAAATAAAAGAAAGAAGAAAAAAAATGTGAAGGATACAACTTATACTATATTTTGTTAAACATTTAAATGTCTAACTTTTATTTTTAACATCATATTACTTTTATAAAGGGATGTGTGAGAAAGGGGATGAGAGGGAGGTATAACTAAGATTATTTAAAAAGTGATATTTGACTTTTAATAAGACTAGTAAGAGAAGAAAGGGAAATTGAATAAGATTATTTAAGGAAGGATATCGATATTTTATTTTATTGGACGAATTGAATGATATGAGTATGAGAAAAAAGGAAGCGAAAAATACATAACAAAACATGGTGGAAAAAATGAAAAAAAAAATTGAGCACATATGCGAACGGGTAGATGATGTTGGAATGAATTAAAAAAATATAAGGTAGGTATACATGGTGAAAATTATCAAAATAAAAAATGATAGAATTTTTGTTTTTTAAAAAAAACCACAGGATAGATTATCAACAAGAGAAATGACAAAATGGGCGATGGGAATTCAAAAATATCATCGGAGAAAAAAAATCAAAATGTCAAGGTAATGGAAAGTAGTAAATGATAAACGTTTTTTTTGGTATTTCGAGAATTATAACTATTTTTTATAAGGGTACAAAAAGTAAAATATTACTTGAATATTGTAACGATCCGGCCGGTCGTTCCGTAGAAATTTCATTATTATTCCTATTTTTGACTTGTCATAGGTTGGTTATACTGTTATTGATGTGTTAGAGTTGGTAGGCTTGAAATTGGAATGGTTGTAGTGAGAGTTTAGTCGCTTAGTCTTTAAAAATAGCTTCAAAGTTGGAAAAGTCAACCAAGAGTTGACTTAATGGTAAACGACACCGGAATACGGATTTTATGGCTCGAATAGCTTTGTTAGGTGATTTCGGACTTAGGAGTGTGTTCAGAATAATTTTGTGATGTCCGGTGTAGAATTAGGCTTGAATTGGCGAAAGTTAGTTTTGATGATTTCCGGTCGGCAATGGAAAATAGTCTATCGGGTTCGGAATGGAATTCCGACAATTGGAACATGTTCGTAATGTCATTATGGATATGTCTGCAAAATTTCAAGTCAATCGGAGTTGTTTTGGATAGTTTCGGCATCGTTGGTGGATTTTAGAAATTTCACAGTTTTTAGGCTTGAATCCGATGTAATTTGTGTGTTTTGATGATAGTTTTGGTGTTTTGAGAGTGCAACTAAGCTTGAATGATGTTATGTGACGTGTTAGTATGTTTGGTTGGGGTCTCGAGTGGCTCGTGATTGAATTCGGGTTCTTAAAAGAGGTTTGGGCTTGGAAATTGCATCAACACAGCTGTTGGTGCTGGTGTAACCGCACCTGCGGAAGCTTGACCGCAGGAGCAGGAAGTGGATCACAGGTGCGGAAGGGTCTCGGGTGCGGTTAGGGGACTGCAGGTGCGAGTAAGTGGGTCGCAGGTGCGGAAACCCTGGGCAAAAATATAAATTAGACCTTCCGCGACCCTAACATATTTTACACCATTGTTGTACGAAGAGAGCTTTTGAGGCGATTTTTGAAGGGGAAAATCAGTGCTCTTCATGGAGGTAAGTATTTTGATCATTAAAACTCAATTATGGGTGATTATATAACATAATCTCAGTATTAATTCATGAAAATCAGTAGAAACATGTGGGTTTAGGGCTTGAGATTATGAGACCTTTAGGGATTGATTTGAGGGGTAAAATAAACTCTGATTTTAGTGTTCTTTATATGTACGGACTCGTGAGATGATGAACAACAGTTTTGTATAAAAATTTATGAGTTTTGGGATGCGGGCCGGGGGGTCGGGTTTTGACCAAATTCTGGTTTTTGAGCTAAATTTGATATTTTTCGATTGGAATTTATTCCTTAAGCATAAATTGATGATAAAAATCTGAACTTGGTAGATTTGGAGGCTCGGAAGTTGATACGAGAGGCAAACGTGTTGCAGAATAGTTTTCGGGCTAGTTTTGAGGTAAGTAATGTCTTTAAATCCTGTCCTGAGGTATGAAACCCCGGACTATGCACCCTTTCACGGGTGTTGAAATGCAAAGGTTGAAACTTTTGAAATACCTTTCCTATTTAGGCGACTATTGAGTTGCTAAACCGACTTTTAAGCCTATGATTAATTAGTATTATTTTATTATAATATGATTTGGGTTGTAAGCCGTGTTTGGGGCCTGGTACCGATCTATTTTCCCCTTGGGGGTTGTGTTTACTTTATTTTCCTCACCGATATGTTATGATTTTTCACTCAGTCTTTCCCTGATAAATTGTTTTGACACTTAGAGTATTTGATACTATTTTTTGAAAAATGAAACACTATTTTGGGTCGAGAACCCGGTATGTTTATGGCGTAAGGGAAAATTGAGAGTGTCTGACTGAGTGAGGCTTTCAGGCCTATATTATGGGGAGGCTTTCAGGCCTTATATGAGGGAGGCTTTTGGGCCTATATTGTGAGGAGGCTTTCAGACCTTATATAAGGGAGGCTTTCAGACCTTATATGAGGGAGGCTTTCAGGCCTATATTGTGAGGAGGCTTTCAGGCCTTATGTTGTTATAGCGCTTGGGTTGTAGGAACCCCTCCTGAGTCTGTACACACCCCCAGTGAGCGCATGTACCTATTGAATGATGATTATTGCCCGCGGGGCTGATATTGAGTGATGATTATTGCCCGCGGGGCTGTTACTGAGTGATTGTGCGAATCCCTGAGAGGAAATTGTTACGATAAATGATTTTAGCCCGAGGGGCAGATTTATGATGATTTTACTAAGTTTTCGAACTATGATTTACTTCATTTTCAAACTGATTTTTACTGAGATATATTGATATTACACTTGTTTCAAAGTATTTCTGGAAACTGATTTCAAACTTATGTTTTTGACAAATACTACCTGGTGACTTGGTGTTTTACTGGCTTTTGTGAAATTGAGTATCTGTACTGTGTGGTTTATAATTATCAGGATGTGATTTATTTTCATTACTACTAAGTTGGCGTACTCATAAAGACTCTATGTGCCTCTGTGCACAGATTCAGGTGACGATCCGGAGCAGTAGTTATCCTTGCTCGTAGCATCAGTTCATGGGATTTCGAGGTAGTTGCCCAACATCAGTTCACGCCATCACAGCCTGTTAGGATTTGGGGTCGTGACAAGTTGGTATCAGAGCTCTAGGTTTCATAGGACTCAACGGCCATGAGCATGTTTAGTAGAATCTTGCGGATCGGTACGGAGACGTCTGTACTTATCATCGAGAGACTGCAGAACCCTTAGGAAAGATTCCACATTCTTGAATTCTTTTCGTGCGAATCCATTTTATTCATCCAAAATCATAACTCCTTGAATTCTTTTCATGTATTTGAATGCGCACGCGAGTGCTTGGTATCAGTTGTGCATCGGTGGCTTGTGACTTCCATAGGTGAGATCTAATTTTTTTTTAACATGTCAATAATGGGCCAGTCAGAAGGACTTGAGGCCGGATTTTTTTCTGTGGATTGAGTGTTGAGATTTCATTTGTGTGAGCACATGTATTGGGGGACTTATATGTCCGTTTGTGTCCTTATTGATGGAACTTTGTGACTAGGTGACTACGTGGTGAGTGTGATTGATAGTTAGATGTATTCAGGTTGTTTGATTGTGACCAAAATGAATTGGCGGGAGACGTGACAAGAATCATTGATTATTTTACTTCTATATTGAGTTAGAATATGGCTTCGAGTTATAAGTATTGAAGGACCTCTCGTGTAGTTTAGTTGTGGAGTGAAATGGGTTTTCCTATTATGTTCTGAGTTCCTGTGATGTCTTTTGAGCTGACCAATGCCCTAGCAGCATTTATGTACTTGATTGATGGTGTATTCAGTCGTGTCATAACTCATTTGTTATTGTCTTTATTGACGGCATCCCGGCGTATTCACGTAGCCAGGGGTAGTATACCTGATGTTTTAGACGTCAATACCACACAATTAAACAAGTTAATTGTGAGGTACCCAATTTTTCGAGTGTTGTCTCAATAGAAGAACCTGGTTCTTCTTGATGTACTGACTTCTACCGTTGCGGAATATTGAAAGAAGTAAAGTAAAAACATAGAGATTTTACGTGGAAAACACCTGGTTCAAAAGGTGAAAAAACCACGACNATTACAATTGCTTCTATGAAAGCTAAAAAGATACAATATTAAAACTCCTACTACAATCAACTAGACTCAATAATTAATCAGATGGAACTGGTTCTTCTAGTTGAACTGTAGCCTTTTAATCGCACAATGATTCTGCTAGAAAAAATAACTTTGGGAAATTTGCTTTCAGACTTTGATTCACTTCAGCTTTTGTGCGCGTAGAATTCCAGCAGAAATACATCAAGTATTTATAGAGTCAGTTGAGCTTGTCATCCAATACTGGTCCAACTCTATCTGGGTAAACAAATTCGTATCAAACTCAACTTTCTTTCTTTTGTTACTTTCCTTGCTGAATTCGACTTCAATCTTCTCATCAGTTTGCAACCTTTTCGCATTAGGAGATAATCTCTTGGTTCATTGATATTTCACATTCACAAATATCTCTTATGCATATACGGTTCATGTGCCAGCTATTCAGTTCAAGATGCGTGCTTTGATGGGCCTGGTTCAACTGGTCAGCTATTTGTCAATCTTCAAAACTATGTAGTGACATGGGTCATCAATACCCAGCAGTTGATGATGGTATTATAAGAATCCAAGGAGGAGAAGCTCTAAGCAAGGTTCTCCAAGTGAAAACTTTGGCTAACTCTAGTAGCATTCTTGGGACACGTGGTGTCCAGTGAAGGTATCCATGTGGTCAGACGAGTGTGAGTAGAACTTCCAGAAGCTCAAGAATTCCTTGACCACAACTCCAGTGTTAGTGTTTCCATCAGCTTCAGGTTCTTATACTGCTTAATGAGATGTCTTAGGGGAAGGCAATGGTTGTGTTCTAATGTAGGAAGGTATAATGATTGCGTGATAACTATGATTTTCGGAAGTGTATAGGGAGATATCATTCTGAGGTTAAGCAGGCAGGGGTATCTCCTGCGGGTTGTCCTAAGGTGTGTGACCCTTATGTTGATCTGTAGTAAGTTCTCTCTATCAGTAAATGATGTATGCTGTAATTTGAGTTTAGATCGCTTGTGGGAGTTGGCATGAACATTACATTGGTAAATGCCATACGAGTTGAGGGTTAGATGGTCTGGGTCATATGAGCGTAGAAAGGATTTAGTGTAATCCCACCACAGTATGGTGGCAGTGATAATGTGTGGGCATCGTGAGTTATTATTTGTCTTGATCCTTGGCTTTGAGCCAAGTGGGGAGTTTGTTATTGATAAGTTGATTACACGATTATGTGTTGTATTTGTTTCGGTTCGAGGTATGTTGGTGAATCAGTTATTGCCCTGCAGAGGTGGAGTCTAGGAATGGCTCGAGTAGCTGGGAATTCTTCGATACAGGTTGTAATGTACCTTACGGATAATGGAATTTATTGAATGATTGAGTTGTACTTGAAAGGGTAGTGTGTGCAGTGTATGACTTTGATTGTTGCTCCAAATGTGCGGATTACATTCCTGGTATATGGATTGCAAGCAGGGTTAGGTCATTCTGTTTACTTCGTTAGTGTAATTGAAATTGCGTAGAGTGAATGCTGTTCGAGAATGGTTCAGAAGGATTCAAGGTTATATGTAGCGATCGAGGATCTTCAAGGTAAGAGAAAGGCTAGAATTGAGATTTATGGGGAAGGTGTCAAGGCTTGTGGTGTATTTGCATTATCAGGGATTCTATTCATCAGTATAAGGAAAGCGAAGGTAATGACTTTAAATTCGCATGACGTCTATTCAGGGTAAGTATTTTTGATGTGGTGCTCTGGGGATGTTTGAAAGAGTATTCAGCGGCTTATGAGCCTTAGACGGTATATTTTTTTTATGCTCGGGTTTTGTGCAGTGAGTCGGGATTGAGAATTGCGGTATTATGGCAAGAAGAAGTATCAATCCGAAGGTAAGTCAGAAGAAACTTGGATGAATAGGATAACTTGAGAGTACGTCGGATCGACATGATAAGGGATATGGTTAGTTCTTGGGGTGTTTATAAGGTAATGTGTTGTTACAGGTGTTTCTTAGCAATTCTCTTGGAATTTGGTGGCATGCGTATCTTGGTTGAGTTGGAAGGATTCAGTCTTGGCAGTTTGTTGTTGTACAAATGTGATTCGGGAGTTCTTGATGGTTTCTACCACGGTTAGAGATGTATATTTCTACTGGCGTGAGGGCCATGTGATGTATAGTGGTTTTTCTTCTAGATGGGATCACATGGAAAGTTCTTGGCTAGTTGGGTACGTAGTTGTTTGTGGCTAGGAAGGGAGCATGAAGTTCTCATATTTATCATAGGATTGCATGGCGTATGCGGTATTTTGTGTATAATGGAGAGTGACATATGTGAGGTCACGGTTGAGTTTTGGAAGGAAGATCAGAACTGGCAGTTTCAAATGATTAGGTAAAGGATACCACTATTGGGTAGTTGGATGAGAGTATACATTCATTAAGGACAATGTGTTTAAGGCAATGTGTTGGAATAAGGGTGCTTCATTGGTGTTACGACGCTCTCTTGTTGGATCGACTGTGGATATTTAAGGTTTCTTGGTGACACAGAGGAATTATGGGGGTATCCCTCATGAAATGATAAAGTATTAGGGGCGTGTTATATATTTGAGTGGTGGAATTGGGATCATATATGGTAATTGGTGCGCCTCATGGATTTTGAGACTGGGAGTTTTCATGAACAAATTATTTTGTAGTTGTGAAATACGAGGATGCGAGCAAAGCTAGTCAGGTATTAGTATATGCCATGATTCAGTCATTATGAACCTTTGGAGAGTTATCTACCTGTTGTGGATGACCAGAGTTGATTTGGAATTATTGGTGCCAGTATGGGTGTGTGTTCTACATTGAGTCGGAATTTTTGACCCGAAATTGCTATTGTTGAGGGATGTACCATTTGATTGTCATTGAGCTTATTCGTGCTTTGGAGTGATCTATGAGTTACCTTTCAGTGTTCGAGGAGGTTGTGATCATTGGTTGTATGTGCATAGGGTGTGGTTCTAATTGGGCTTATTAGCTAGATTTGAGTAAGGTAAGTAATTGGGTGCTACAGGATTGAGACATGTTGGTTATGTTATTGCTGGTTCGGGTGTCATAGTATCATCCGATTTCCCCCGTGGTTATGGCAATGCACTTTGCGTAATTGATGTCGAATTTCGCATGATTATTGATTTTGAGCAAGGTGGCTTGGAGTATGTCATATGGTCCAGCAGTTGGATGGGATCACGCTTTGCAGCTCATTTAGGTAGAGGTATGATCCTTGGTGTCGAATTTCTGTGATATGGTTTCACGATGTGTATCAGGCTTTTAGCATGATGCGGTAATGGCAAGAGTAATGGCAGGATAGTCCTCTCGTGTGAGTCTTCTCTATTTTATGAATTAGGCTCTTGGGATATTGTTATTGAGTGCACGAGTTACACAAGTTATGGCTCTAGATGGTATTGATGCTGGTCGGACGAATGGTTGCTAGTTTCTACGTGTTTCTTTCATCATCGACACCATATGAAGGTGTTTCAGTGAGGTTTTGTTTGATAAGAGGTTATTTACCGGTATTGGGTTGTTATGAGTAGCGGTTGGGATTATGAGTCATTGCTATGAGTGTTGAGTCATGCGGTATATTATGTGATTTCATCTTGTGTTGAGGATATGGCTTGATACAGCGTGTCCAGACAATTTCAGCTTATAATCATGGAAATTTGATCTTGTGAATGGACTCAGAAGTGGAAATTTAGTTCTAAGGTTTATAGGTCAGGATTGGATTTCGAAATTTCAATTGTGTTGTGCTATTAGACCTATATGGGGTATAGTGACGTGGTATCACCTCCAACTATGTGCATGGTAGGTTACATAGCAATTTTGGTGGTGTTTGGAACAACTCTAGGCACGTTCGAGGACGAACATGTGTTTAAGTGGGGGAGAATGTAATGACGCGGCCGGTCGTTCCGTAGAAATTTCATTATTATTCCTGTTTTTGACTTCTCATAGGTTGGTTATACTGTTATTGATGTGTTAGAGTTGGTAGGCTTGAAATCGGAATGGTTGTAGTGAGAGTTTAGTCGTTTAGTCTTTAAAAATAGCCTTAAAGTTGAAAAAGTCAACCAAGGGTTGACTTATTGGTAAACGACCTCGGAAAGCGGATTTTATGGATCAGATAGCTTCGTTAGGTGATTAGGGACTTAGGAGTTTTTTCAGAATAATTTTATAATGTCCGGTGTAGAATTAGGCTTGAATTGGCGAAAGTTAGTTTTGATAATTTTCGGCCGGCAGTGGAAAATAGTCTATCAGGGTCGGAATGAAATTTCGATAGTTGGAACAGGTTCATAATGTCATTTTGGATATGTCTGCAAAATTTCAGGTCAATCAGAGTTGTTTTGGATAGTTTCGACATCGTTGGTGGATTGTAGAAATTTCAAAGTTGTTAGGCTTGAATCCGATGTAATTTTTGTGTTTTGATGTTAGTTTTGGTGTTTTGAGATTCCAACTAAGCTTGAATGATGTTATGTGACGTGTTAGTATGTTTGGTTGGGGTCCTGAGGGGCTCGGGATTGAATTCGGGTGCTAAACAGAGGTTGTGCTAGGAAATTGCAGCAATACAGCTGTTGGTGCTGGTGTAACCGCACCTGTGGAAGTTTGACCGTAGGTGTGGGCCCGGAGAAGCGGACAGTAGGTCGCAGATGCGTAAGGGTCGCAGGTTCGTTAGGGGACCGCAGGTGCGAGTAAGTGGGTCGCAGGTGCAGAAACCCTGGGCAAAAATATAAATTACACCTTCCGCGACCCTAACATATTTTACACCATTGTTGTACGGAATAGAGCTTTTTAAGCGATTTTTGAAGGGGAAAATCAGTGTTCTTCATAGAGGTAAGTATTTTGATCATTAAAACTCAATTATGGGTGATTATAGAGCATAATCTCAGTATTAATTCATGAAAATAAAAAGAAAATTGTGGGTTTAGAGCTTGAGATTATTAGACCTTTAGGGATTGATTTAAGGGGTCAAACGAACTCCGATTTTTGTGTTCTTTATATTACGGACTCGTGAGATGACGAATAACAGTTTTGTATAAAAACTTCTGAGTTTCGGGATGCATGCCTGGGAGGGGGGTCGGGTTTTTAAGCTAAATTTGATATTTTTTTATTGGAATTTATTCCTTAAGCATAAATTGATGATAAAAATCTGAACTTGGTAGATTTGTAGCCTTTGGAAGTTGATACGAGAGGCAAGCGTATTGCAGAATAGTTTCCCGGCTAGTTTTGAGGTAAGTAATGTCTTTAAATCCTGTCCTAAGATATGAAATCTCGAACTATGCACCCTTTCACGGGTTTTGAAATGCAAAGGTTGAAACTTTGGGAATAACTTTCCTATTTAGGCTACTATTGAGTTCCTAAACTGACTTTTAAGCCTATGCTTAATTAGTATTATTTTATTATGATATGATTTGGGCTGTAAGCCGTGTTTGTGGCCTAGTGCCGATCTGTTTTCCCCTTGGGGGTTGTGTTTACTATATTTTCCTCACCGATATGTTATGATTTTTCACTCAGTCTTTCCCTAATAATTTGTTTTGACACTCAGAGTATTTGATACTATTTATTGAAAAATGAAACACTGTTTTGGGTCGAGAACCCGGTATGTTTATGGCCTAAGGGAAAATTGAGAGTGTCTGACTGAGTGAGGCTTTCAGGCCTATATTGTGAGGAGGCTTTCAGGCCTTAAATGAGGGAGGCTTTCAGGCCTATATTGTGAGGAGGCTTTCAGACCTTATATAAGAGAGGCTTTCAGGCCTATATTATGAGGAGGCCTTTAGGCCTTATATGAGGGAGGCTTTCAGGCCTATATTGTGAGGAGACTTTCAGGCCTTATGTTGTTATAGCGCTTGGATTGTAGGAGCCCCTCCAGAGTCTGTACACACCCCCAGTGAGCGGATGTACCTATTGAGTGATGATTATTGCCTGCGGGGCTGATACTGAGTGATGATTATTGCCCGCGGGGCTGTTACTGAGTGATTGTGAGAATGCCGAAGGGGCAATTGTTACGAGAAATGATTTTGCTCCGAGGGGTAGATTTATGATAATTTTACTAAGTTTTCGAACTATGATTTGCTTTGTTTTCAAAACTGATTTTTACTGAGATATACTGATATTACACTTGTTTCAGAGGATTTCTGGAAACTGATTTCGAACTTATGTATTTGACAAATACTATCTGATGACTTGGTATTTTATTGGCTTTTGTGAAATTACGTATCTGTACTGTGTGTTTTATAATTCTCAGACTGTGATTTATTTTCATTACAACTGAGTTGGCGTACTCATAAACACTCCCTGTGCCTCTGTGCACAGATTCAGGTGACTATCCGTAGTAGTAGTTGTCCTTGCTCGTAGCATTAGTTCACGGGATTTTGAGGTAGCTGCCCCACTTCCACAACTTCTCCATTTCCCTTCCTTATTTAGTTTTAGCAATTGATTAAAAAACGTATGTTATAGTATTAGCAGAGTTAGATTTATTTTATTCTTAGATGCTCGTGACTATTGCCTCCAGTCTTGGGAGGTTTTGTTTAGAGTTGTTAGACTATTATTGGGACCCTTAGACTTAATTACATTATTCTATGCTATGGTTGCTACTTATTATTAACTTGTGAACTTTTATAACTGAATAAATGCATAGTAATGAGATGGCTGGCTAGCCTAGTTCCACTATAGGCGCCATCACGGCCTGTTAGGATTTGGGATCGTGATAAATATAGACCTATTAAATTCTTAAATTGTGAAAATAGAAGTATTTTACTTAAACGTATCAACTAGAAATTGTTAGAAAATAATTGAGATGGAGATACAAAATTAAGTATCTACTATCGACAACTCTTTTAATAATTTGGTATTAGAAGATATCATGTCGTTAATTTAACCGCGGAAAGCACGGACCTCTTTACTAGTTTTATATATATATATATATATATATATATATATGATGTGTCACCTCTCATGGACCATGAATTTATTGAAAACAAATGTAGATAATATTATCCCTCTTTTTAGGAGAAAGAAAATCGCCAATAAATAAAATACAATTGGTTTAATTTATAAATTTAGTTTATTTGTAGAAAATAATATGTGTGATGTATAATTAATTGTATATTATCAATAAATATTACTTAAATTTTATCTAATTAAGAAAGTCCAAGACCAAGAACAATAAAAACTAAAATTAAAATAAAAGTTGCATAGATTCTTAAAGCTAGCAATTACACAAATAAAATAAATTAAATTATTGCTAATGGTATATTGAGAAGCTGAAAATTTCTATGAGAAAAATATATATACTTTTGACAAAAGATCATTTGGAAGAACTTTTCCTCTTACTTTGCATGTTAAAGCTTTTATTCTGTTACTTTATTATATTATTTTGGTAGTTAAAGCATGATATAATGTGATACATTTAATTGAGTAACTATAATAGTAAATTAAAGATAATATCACACTTTAAAGAATAAAATTCACAAGCATTCACATGAACGATTAATTTATTTAATAAAAAAATCTTTCAATAACACACTTAATTGTGTGTAAATCCTAACATTAGAATAATGAGTATTGTTTGCAAGTTGATTATGAATTTCACTAAGTTTTCAATCATCGACAGTATAACCCGTAAAAATACTTTATTTCATATAGTTAATAACTCGTTTTAAAGTACTGAAAGGCCTGCCCCATTCACAATGTTAAATTTTTATCGGTAATACCCTATTATTACATGTGATTTCTTAATTCGTTAGATTACGTTATATGTTAACTAAAAGTTATCTACAAATTGTCAATGTCATATTTTAATGCCCAATTCAAAAAAGTTCATTGAAGAGAAGAAATAGAGGGAAAAGAATTAAGAACATATATAAAATATATTTATAAATATGATAAGTCTATATATAATAGGAAAAGAAAAATATATTAGAATCTCACTTCGACATCGGATAAAATCATGACTCAAAGTTATTGCAATGGTAGTGTATAAATATATACAACAAAAAACAGATATCAAAATTTCTATGTATTATTTGAAAAAAACCACTACTTAAAACTTATACAACATAAACCTAAAGATGACAAAATCAAAAACCATTAATGAGAATTATCAGATACACCTTACTTCGATATTCACCTCACTATTTGACACTTCCTCTTAAACATTCTTCTTAAGATTTACATACGTATGGAATATCTTCGTGCATTTACCTTGAACAAAAAACAAAGAATAGAAATTATACTGTATCTTAGTATAATTTTTCTTTTCCACTACAACCTTTGACATAGAGATAGCTTAAACTACTATAGGCAAAATATAAAGTTAGTATCAATCTTATTTATTCAAAACATAGAAGTTCTTATATCATCATACTATATTATAAATGTGAAACTCAAAAGTGAAGGTTGAATTACTAAAATATCCATCATAGATTGAAAGCCGTTTTTGCCCTATATTAGAAGCCAAATAACTCTTCTTCATTGAAGTACAGAAATGTAATTTCAATTGTTGGATGTTGTATTTTAATGTCTAATAACTTGGAATGTTGAGAAAATTTATTATGGTTAGTCAACATTAAAAGTACTAACCACGTCTAAGGTATTCTTTCGCAAGTAGAGATCATGGAATATTAATATGACAATTAATAGCTCATCTTGAAAACAAATACGATGTCTCGGAGGTTATCGTATGTTGGGAGAACAGAAACGAAAAGCCAAGGATTGCTTGAATAAATTAGTAGTTTAGTTTATAAATAATCGGAGGTTACCTTATTCATTCTCAATTGTTTGCAATAATGACGTTTTAAATTCTCCCTTTCATTGGTCTAGATTTGATTCACTTGATTGTTTGATGTGCTCCAAAGTGAAATGAGCATTTGGGGTTATCTGTCGTATCAAGCAAAATTCATGGTGTTGAAAGGTTTTCTCTTCATGAAAATTCTGTTGTTGGTTTATTTCATTTTTATCTTCTCTTTGGTGTTATTTCTATATATGGAAGACTTATCAAATGATATCTTGGCTGCCTTAGTTGTTTCTACGTAGCTATCTTCATCATCTATCCTTTGCCATCCTTCTTACCAAGTTAAGGGGTGACTCTGAACTCTAAAGCTTCTTGCTGTACATTAACACCCCAGAGGCTCTTTCAAATCCATAGCACTTAAATAGTACTTCCCTAACATCGTCTGTTTGAGTATATCTATCAAAATTAGGACAATTGGTGGGCTCTTAGAACTTTATTGTGTTCATCATGATATTAAGGGTTTATTTTCTAATTAAGTTCAGGGGAGCACCAGATAGTTGTTTGGATGGAAAGAAGATATTCATGGCATATCTTTTTTCATTT
>ML409549.1:35867-96970 GCA_005239525.1 Nicotiana knightiana | reverse complement strand
TTTAGCCCGCTAGCCCGTATAGCCCGCGGGCCCGGGTCGGTCCCGGCCCACCTGCCACCCTTAGTATCGAACTCGGATTACTGAAGCCACAACTAGAAATCCGCTAAAAATCGACAATGAAAACCGATCAACTACCGACTAAAATACGACCATTTATATGTGAACGATAGTTTAACGGTCGAAAAGGAATAGCGACCAAAGTTGGTCGGAAATTACTGACCAACGTTGGTCGGTCAATTAATTTTTTTTTAAAAATATTGCAAAAAAAATCGACAAACGTTGGTAGGTTTTTTCCGACCAAAGTTGGTCGGTATTTTAATTATGTAACCAAAAGATTCACCATCTGGGAATCGAACCGGGGTCTGTATTGTGGCAGGATACTATTCTACCATTAGACCATTGATGCATTTTGTTTTAAGATTGTCTTTTATTTGATTTATGCTCTTTAATTGTATTTTCACACGAAAATAATCGATCAAAGTTGGTCGGTTTTATTAAAAAATAAAATTACCGACCAAAGTTGGTTGGTTTTATTAAAAAATAAAATTACTGACCAAAGTTGGTCGGTTCTTTAAAATGACCGACCGAATTAGCCGACCAATTTTGGTCTGTTTTTTTAATATTAATTTTTATTTATTTTAATTGAAAAACCGACCAAAGTTGGTTAGTTTCTTGAAAACTAAATTTAGCGGGACTCAAAAATAGTTTCTAGCATTTTTGCGCAAAAAAAACCCAGAACAAAGTTGGTCTATTTCGTAAAAAAATTAAAAAATAAAATATTTTGAAACACGACCAACTTTGGTCGATTTTTTGGCCGACTAAAGTTGGCCGGTTTTTGCGAAATTTCTAGTAGTGGGCAACGCTGAACCATGGCACCCACGCTATGTTTCTGCAATCTGGGTGCCACTTTATCAATATAATCGTTTTTTCACGGATATCAATATACTTGCTAAGAATTTTTGCCGAACCATACGGGTGGCGTACCACCCCTATGCTGTAAGCTAGATCCGCCCCTATTGGTGGACCCAGGATTTGAAGGTCGGGGTGCACTTTTGCATTAAATCAAAATCAACTTTGTATAAACGGTGCGACTACTAATATATTTTTTATGGACAAACGAGGACTCCAGTTTGTCCATAAAAAAAATTCAAAAATGTGTTTGTCCATGAAATTTTACAAGTTTTAAAAATGTATGTCTAGACATAATTTCAAATTCCAAATACCATTTTTTAACTTAAGTTCAAATACTACAAATTACAATTTAATTTTATGTCCAAATGCCTACTAAAGTGTTATGTATCTGTATCAAAAGGGAAAAATTCAGTTCCTGGTACTCGACCAAACGAAGGTGATATGAAACGTCTATCACTTTTTATCTCAGTTGTCCCTTAATGTTCACATAAAGAATTGTCATTACGTGTTTGAAGTCCAATAAAAAAATGCTATGTGAATGAAATTTAGAGTTTCCTAATTAATCTCATACTTTGAGCTACCTCATTTGGTTATAACTAATTAATCTCTCACATAAAAACTTAAATTCTCATACTGTAGTATTTTACTTATCAGGAGTATTATTTAATTTTTTGGTTGAATGCTCAAAGCATTTTGGAGAAGACAAGTAGACATAGTAAAATTTGAAGTACAAATCCTTATAGATTTGTCACTTTTATTTAAGTTGATGAAGATTTGAGAGATTAATGCGTTAAAAACACGCCTTTACCTTTATTGGATTCTAAAATCTCGGACCAAGCATTTTGGTTCTTTGACCTAGCTACTATTTTACTACTCCGTAAACATAGCTGCAATAGTTTAGTGCACTTTCTCTTCATACTAAAAGTCGAAGAATCAGTATACTTACTTGGAAAAAAAGGAAGACAAAAAGTTCATTAATATAATAAGTAGAGAATATATTAATCCATACTCAGTTTTTTCTCTTTTAATTTCAATAACCAAACGAATCCATTTTACTTACGAGCTCAAATTCGCATCCATTTAAGAAAGAAATGTTCTTTACCAGAAGATTTTACATTCCCTATGGTTAATGCCAAGACATTTGATTTGTAATCTTTTTAACTTAAACATATAAACAATATATTGAACATGACTCCACTCTCCAAGTAAGTAAAGAGGTTACTTCCGTCATAAAATGAATATGTGAAAGAAAACAACTTGGAAGAGTTGAACTTGCTGTGGGAAATCCTACTTTGGAAGTAAGTTCCCTAACAAAGACGGGCATCGAACCTTCGAGACTTCTGATAAGGATGTTGAAGTACTTACGTTTTCATCACAACCTTTAATAATCGTCATTAATCAATTATGTGAAGTACTAATGGTCATTTTCAAAGAAAAATTATTCTAAGTCTCTTTACGTTTGAACATAAAAGTTTGAAGTAGAAAACACAATTTCCTATTTCTTCTTCAAAGTTAAAATTAAATCAAATAGTTTGAACTTAACAATAGTAAATTAAAAAAATAAATTCTTTCGTCATAATTGAAAAGGTTTTGGTGGAATGACCCAACTAAATGGGTTTCATGTATTTATATTACAATTATTATAATGTTACAACAAAAGAATGGAAATGCTATAAATACAATGATACTGGTATGTCAATACAATCAATCAAATTTAATTGTGGTAAATGCAAATTATCATGTAAATAAATAGAGAATATTCCCTAACACCCTCCCTCAATCTGAGCCAGAGGATCTAACGTTCAAATTGCTAACCAAATCAGTGAATCTGGTTAAAGGTAATGACTTAGTAAATATATCTGCAAGTTGCTGAGATGATGAGACATGATGAACTAGAAGATTTCCCAAAGCAACTTTCTCACGAACAAAATAATAATCTATTGAAACATACTTCTTTCGAGAAGGCAACACAGGATTTTTAGCAAGATATAATGCCCCAATGTTATCACAGTAAGCCCGAACAAGCTCTTTTACGAAAATGTGTAAGTCACACAATAACTATTGAATCCATGTGACTTCAGCTGTAGCAGATGCCAAAGCATGATACTCTGCTTCAGTACTTGAACGTGCTAGTGTGGGCTTCTTTTTAGCTAACCAAGAAATAATATTCTTTTCAAAAAATACACAAAAACTAGAGGTTGACCGCCGACTACATTGATATTTCACCCAATCAACATCAGAATACCAAGAAGAATATGAGATAAATCGCAGTAGAGTTGTAGGTCAAAATCAATAGTACCTCGAAGGTAACAAAAATTCGCTTAACATTATGTAGATGAGCTTGGCGGGGTTGTGTTAAATAGTGTAATGTGAGGGCAGATTAGTCTTTTACCTAAAAGCTGTTAATAACCAACTAATAGTTGTTAGGGAGATAGTTAGTTAGTTAGTTAGTTAATTAGCTATAACTACATAATTAGCTAACTTGTATAAATAGATGGATTAAATGTGTATTACACACTTTTTGTGGAGATAATAAAAACTAATACAATACTATCTCTCTCTCTATCTCTCCGTCGGTTATCTTTCTCGCTTCTTCTTCTTCTTCTTCTTCTTCTTTCTAGACTACTTAGCTAATTCTTCATGTTCTTCATCACAATTGTATGAACATCTTCATGGTATTAGAGCAGATACGATTCATATTCGTAGTCTATACAACGATCTGAATTACAGTTCAGAAATAAGTCTTGATTTTTCCAAATTCTGCATTTTTCTCTTATCTGAATCTTGAAGGAAAAAATAAAGAAAAATGGTTGTCAATGGCGAAACAGTAGCTCAAACACCAAGAATTCAAATTCCAAAAGAACATGCAACACATTCTGTTGGTAATCAAGGGAATCAAGTCAATGAATTGACTACAATCATCCATTATTCTTGTCCCATGTAGATGTTAGTGGGATTCAAATCATCTCATTTCAGTTAACTGGAATTGAGAACTACTCAATTTGATTCAGGTCTATGCGAGTGGCTTTGCTGGGCAGGAGTAAGCTAGGGATGGTTGATGGCACATGCAGAAAGGAAAGATTCCCAGAAATGATGTGGAATCATTGGGAAAGAGTAAATGCAATTGTTCTTTTTTGGATTATGAACTCAGTTGGTAAAGGGCTTCTCGGAGGAATTATGTATGCATCTAGTGCACAAATGGTCTGGTAGGATCTGGCTGAAAGATTCAATAAGATAGATGGCTCAAGAACCTTTAATCTTCACAAAAAAATTACTACTCTATCGCAAGGAACATCATCTGTATCAGTATACTGGTTGTGACTGCCAAAAATCAAGAGAGTTTGTACCTTACTTGCAGAAATTAAAGCTATATCAATTCTTAATGGGACTGAACGACTCATACTCACAGGCTAGGAGTCAAATTTTAATGAGAAGTCTTGTTCCTACAGTAAATCAGGCCTATGCATTGATTGTGAGTGATGAGGGTCAAAAGTCTGTTGCTGCAACTTCAGGAATCTTGTGGTCTAATCCTACAAGCCAGGCAGGAAACTATGAAGTTTCTATGTACTCAAAAACTAGTGCAAGTCAGAATCAGAATCAGAATCAGAGAATTAGAAGGAATTATAATGTCTACTGTGACTACTGTAAAATGAAAGGACATAGTAAAGAAAACTGCTATAAGATTGTGGGATATCCTGTAGATTTCAAGAACAAGAGAAGAATAAATACTGGTTCAAGTACAACATATAATGTGAATTTACCTCCAGAAACCAGTCAGTCTAATGATCAACAATCAAAATCAATGATTGTGAATTAGAAGGAATTATAATGTCTACTGTGACTACTGTAAAATGAAAGGACATAGTAAAGAAAACTGCTATAAGATTGTGGGATATCCTGTAGATTTCAAGAACAAGAGAAGAATAAATACTGGTTCAAGTACAACATATAATGTGAATTTACTTCCAGAAACCAGTCAGTCTAATGATCAACAATCAAAATCAATGATTGTGTTCAATTATGGGCAAAATACAAATGTGCAAGATCATACAAAAATTGGTATTAATGCTCAAGTTCAAGGACCTAATCTAAGTGTGGAGAAGTCAGGCCTTGAAAACTATGCTCTTACAAAGTCTCAGTATGAACAGATTCTGCAAATGTTGAATAATACTTGTGTATCAAGTTCAACTACTGCAGCTAATGTGGCAGGTAGGGATACAACCTTATTAGTTTCTGATTGTCTTAGTCAATGGATTATAGACACAGGAGCAACCAATCATATGGTAGCTGACAAAAAATTGCTAGATGAAAGGACAATAAATGAATCAAACAATCCAAAGAAATTTTTACTTCCTAATGGAGATATTACAACTGTCACTCATACAGGAACAAACTCTATATTAGAAACATCATTATAACTAATGTGTTCTATGTCCCTTAATTCAAGTATAATTTGTTATCAGTTTCTAAGCTAACCAAAAAGTTGCAATGCTCAGCAACCTTTTTCCCTGATTTTTGTGTGTTTCAGGAACTCTTCACTGGGAAGGTGAAGGTGATTGGTAAAGAGAATGGTGGATTATATCTTCTATATACTAATACAACTGAAAGGAACATAATGGTGGCTTTGACTACAAGGGGAAATGATATAAATAAGAGTGAACAATCAGATATAGTACTTTGGCACATAAGATGTGGTCATGTGTCCACCCAGACTCTTAAGAAAATACTAAATATAGATACTGATACTATCAAAAATAGAATAAATACGTGCACTGTATGTCCTTGTGCCAAACAGACTAGGTTACATTTCCCTACAAGCACTATACAAAGTAGTAAGTGCTTTGATCTTATACCTGTAGACTTGTGGGGGCCTTATAGAGTGACTACTATGGATGAAAACAATCACTTTCTGACTATTATAGATGATTTTTCAAGAATGACTTGAATATTTTTACTAAAACAAAAATCTGATGCATGTGTTTCAGTTCAGCATTTCTTCAAATATGTCAAAACTCAGTATGATGTAACAGGAAAGGTCATAAGAACAGACAATAGGTCAAAGTTTGTGAATTAGTGTGTGAGAAATTTTTTAAAGAGTTAGGAACCATACACCAAAGAACTTGTGTGTATACTCCTCAGCAAAATGGTGTAGCTAAGAGGAAAAACAGACATATGTTGGAAGTTACAAGGGCTATTAGATCTCAAGCTCAAATACCTATTAAATTTTGGGGTTACTGTATTCTAGCTGCTGTATATCTAATAAAAAGAATGTCTAGTGCTATTATTGGAAACATATCCCCATTTGAAAGACTACATAAAAGAAAGCCATCCCTAATGAATCTTAGAATAATAGGATGCATATGTTTTGCAAAAACAGTGCAAGAACATGACAAGTTAATGTCTAGAGCTAAGTTGTCTATTCACATGGGATACTCAGAAGTTCAAAAAGGGTATATTTTATATTATCCTACTAACAAGATATTCTTCACAAGCAGAGATGTCATATTTAGAGAAGATGTGTTTCCCTTAACAAAAAAGGATAACAGTCCTTCACAGGTATTTGTGGATACAACTCCAGAATTGAGAATGATGTATGATCATCCAATATTATCTCAAAACAGAAATACAAATATAACTACAAATGATGGTGACAACTCAGAACATAGTGGAACAAATATACAACATAATACAGAAGAAAACAATACAGAATATGTTTACAGACTATAGTGGAAATGATATGCAACACAACATTGAAGAAAACTGCACAGATGTAGTTCCAAATCAAATAGATGATGTGTTATATTTAGATGCTACATAGACTAATATTTCACAAACACCATATGTTACTAAAGTACATAATCAACCATAGAATCAGCCTTTAGCTGAGAGCAGAAGAAGATCCTGCAGAGACAAACATCCTCTAGTATGGTTGAAGGATTTTGTATCTCTCAATATCCATCAGAATATTCTTTATGCTTTAAATAAATATATCAGATATGATCATCTCTCCTCTAAATATCAGTCATATCTAGCTACAACTTCAACAATTTCTGAACCAACTAACTATTCTGAAGCTATCTTAGATCCTAGATGGATTCAAGCTATGGATGAAGAGATAAAGGCTCTTGAAAATAATCATACCCGGGAAATTGTAACTTTACCAGAAGTTAAGAAGCCTATTGGATGCAAATGGATCTACAAAATCAAATATAAAGCTACAGGAGAAATTAAAATGTTCAAAGCTAGATTAGTTGCAAAAAGGTATAACCAAAAAGAGGGAATTGACTATCAAGAAACTTTTTCACCTGTGATGAAAATGGTAACAGTAAGAAGTATTCTTGCACTAGCAGCTTCAAGGAAATGGCATATACATCAAATGGATGTATACAATGTTCTTTTACAAGGGGATCTATTTGATGAAATTTATATGGGCCTACCACAGGGATATAAAAGTCAAGGGGAGAATAATGTGTGTAGACTTGTTAAATCCTTATATGGGCTTAAAGAGGCACCTAGACAATGGAATGCAAAACTGTGTGAAGCATTTCTGAGGTTCAAGTTCAAACAAAGCCAGTATGATCACTCCTTATTCATCAGAAAGACAACTGAAGTTACAACTTTAATTCTAGTTTATGTAGATGATATGTTAATTACAGGTGATAGTCTGCACTTAATTAAAGAAAAAAAGACTCTACTGCAAAATGCTTTCAAAATGAAAGATCCAGGGGAGCTCAAGTACTTCTTAGGGATTGAGTTTTCAAGGTACAGTCAAGGAATTACTATGCATCAAAAGAAGTATGCTTTGGAGTTGATTTCAGAAGCTGGATTAGCTGCTGCCAAACCAGCAATAACTCCAATAGATGTTAATATCAAATTAACTTCTAAAAAGTATGATGATCACATTGGCAAGTCAGAATGTTCAAACATCATACCAAAGACTAATAGGAAAACTATTATATTTGACAGTGACAAGGCCAGATATAGCATTTGGAGTTCAAACTCTTAGTCAATTTCTTAAACAACCTAAAAGATACCACATGGAAGCTGCATTGAGAATAGTAAGATATGTGAAAAATCAGCCAGGTCAAGGGATCTTATTATCAAGTTCTGAAAGTAACACAATCACAGCTTATTGTGATGTAGACTAGGCTGCATGTCCTCTAACTAGAAAATAAGTTACAAGTTTTTTAGTCAAGGTTGGTAACTCATTGGTTTCATGGAAGTCCAAGAAGCAGACTACTGTGTCTAGAAGTTCTGCAGAAGCAGAATACAGAAGCCTAGCCACAACAGTAGCTGAACTCATTTGGTTATATGGTCTACTGACTGAAGTTGATACAAAGATTTAGCTGCCTATTGACATCTATAGTGACAGTAAAGAAGCAATACAAATAGCTGCAAATCCAGTTTATCATGAGAGAACTAAGCATATTGAAATTGATTGCCATTTTGTGAGAGGAAGAATTCAACAAGGACTTATCAACACAAAGTACATTGCAACAACAGATCAACCAATAGATATCCTTACAAAATATCTAACCAAAGTTCAACATGAGTATTTGAAATCCAAACTAGGTGTGATCAATATTTTTTTCACCACCTACTTTGAGGGGGAGTGTTAAATAGTGTAATGTGAGGGAAAATTAGTCTTTTAGCTAAAAGATGTTAATAACCAACTAATAGTTGTTAGGGAGTTGTTAGTTAGTTAGTTAATTAGCTATAACTACATAATTAGCTCACTTGTATAAATACATGAATTAAATGTGTATTACATACTTTTGTGGATATAATGAAAACTAATACACTACTATCTTTCTCTCTATCTCTCCGTCAGTTATCTTCCTCTCTTCTTCATCTCTGTTCTTCTTCTTCTTCTTCTTCTTCTTTCTAGACTACTTAGCTAATTCTTTATGTTCTTCATCACAATTGTATGAACATCTTCAGGTTGATGGAGAAACTGTGACGCTAAGTTCACAACAAACTGGATATTGGGTCGTGTGAAAGCCAAATATTATAACCCTCTAACCATTTTTCGATATTCAGTTGGATCTTTCAAAAGAGGAGAATTAACAGTGTGCCAATTTTGCTTACTATGTAGAAAAGTCGTCAATGGCTTTGATTCAGATAAATTATGCAAATCTGAAATATACTTTCTTTGGGATAACATTAATCCATAGAATTAGGAGTTTTCAAAGGACACAAATCTTTCAAGGAGAAGTCATATTCATAGCATCAATTATCTTCTGATTAAGATGAGAAGAAGAGCCAAATATAGAAATGTCATCAACGACTTTGATCTGAAGCCCAAATAAGAAAGATATGTGGTAAGGCGCTCAAATCAAGCGCGAGGAGATTGTTTTAACCTATATAATGCCTTATTAAGCTTGCAAACATAATCAGGAAAATATGGATGGATGAAACCTCGATGTTGGGACATATTAATTATTTCTGCCAAATTTCCATGTAAGAAGGCATTAGAGATGTCTAGTTGGTGCATAGTTTAATTCTGAGAAAGTGCAAGAGAAAGAACCAAGTGTACAGTACAAGGTATGACAACTGGAGCAAAAGTTTGATCACAATCAATTCCAGATTGTTGGGAGAAACCTTGGGTGACTAAACGAGCCGTGTAGCACTCAATCTATCCATTAGCGTTTCTTTTTGTCATGACCCCAAATCTAAACCAGTCGTGATGTCGCATATTATGAAACTAGGCTATCCAAAACCACACTCAAATCGTAATAATCTTCCATTTATATCATTACTAAACTGATAACCCATAAAGGTTTCTTTTAAACATTTTAAAACAGATAAAGCTACACGGAATATTAAATACAACCCCGAGATCCCGGAGTCAGTGGTCATGAGCATCTACAGAAAATATACAACTCTAAAAAAATAAACTCTATAATAGTAAGCAGGAGAGAGAAGGACTGCGGACGCATGCAACTACCTCGCAAAATCTCTGAGAAGTCTCTGGAACAGATACACAACTCACTCTGCCCTAACACCTGGATCTGCACACAAGGTTCATGGAGTAATGTGAGTACGCCAACTCAGTAGTAATGAAAATAAATCAGGTCTGAGAAGTAAGAACACATAAAGTCAAATCATCATTTCATAATAAGCACAGTCTTTCTTTTCAACAGTGTATACGTTAAATCACCAAGCTTAAAAGCCGATTTCAGTAAAAATCATTTGAGAATTTACTTGCCTTCAACATATCTTTTAAGAAGTTTAGTGTAAAAATGATAAAATTCATACAAGCCTCTCGAGCAAAACATATTTCCTAAGTTCAGAGTGAAAGTGGTAAAATCATAAGTAGCCCCTCGGGCAAAACATGTATCAGAAACTGCCCTTCGGGCGTAACTATGATGACCCAAAAGGTCATCCCGTATATTTCTAGCTAATTATGTGTTTCGAGGTCGTAAAAACCTCCTTCTATCTCACCTCGATTTGCGTGTAGCCGGGAAGCTTTATGTGAAAATTGATAAAAATGATTATTTTGAATTGGAAATTTGAATAAAGTTGACTTCAGTCAACGTTTTTGGTAAACGGACCCGGACCCGTGATTTGACGGTCCTGGAGGGTCCATAGGAAAATATGGGACTTGGGCGTATGTCCGGAATTGAAATTCGAGGTCCCAAGTCCTAGAAATGAATTTTTAAAGAAAATTGTTTTCTAAAAAATATAAAGGTTTTTGAAAATGAAATTTAAGGTGGAACCTGTTATATTTGGCCCGTATCATGGTTTCGGAGCCCGGTACAGGTTCGATATGTCTTATATGTGCTATCTGTGAAATTTGGTAAAAAACCAGACTTAGTTTGACGTGATTCGGACCTTAAATACAAAAATTGATGTTCAAAGAAGTTTTGAGAAATTTCATTGATTTTTTTGGTTTGATTCGTCGTTTTAGTGTTATTTTATGTGATTTGGAACCTCGAGCGAGTCCGTATTAAGTTATAAGACTTGTTTGTGCATTTGAACGGGGTCCCGGGGGGCCTCGGGTGTGTTTTGGATAGGTTCCGGGTCCATTTTCCCTATTTTGAACTGCTGAAAATGTCATCTGGTTTCCTTCTATGCGATCGCATAGAAGGACCCGCGATCGCATAGAGTGTCTGATTCGCCCAGTAATTTCCTTCACTGTGATCGTAATAGTTGGTCCGCGATCACAGAAGCCAACTTACTCCTTATACGCGATCGCATAAGCTGTTCCGCGATCGCGTAAAGCATTTTAAGCCAGCTTCATTTTCCTTCTACGCGATCGCGCCTCGATCCCCGCAATTACGATGCTTTAAAATCCTGGGCAGATTATAAGTTTCCAAAATCGGGGGTTTCACCATTTTAAACATATTTTGACTTTTAGACCTCGGTTTTGGGTGATTCCTTGAAGGATTTTCACACAAATCGAATGGGTAAGTGTTATTCCACTAGAATTAAATATATTTCATGAATTAGTTCTTGTTTTTATCATTTAAATTGTGTTTTGGGTTGAGGGGATTGTGGGTTTTGAAAGAAAACTTCAAAAATGAAAATTCATGATTTGAATGACCAAATGTTATCAGAGTTGGATAAATTTAGTATGAGTGAACTCGTATCGGAATGGATAATCGGAATTTATAAAATTTGTCGGGTTCTGAGGTGCGGGCACGAGGGTCGACTTTTGGGTCGATTTTTATAGATTTACAAAGATTGAAACTTTATTATTCGGAATCGTTCCTTATACGTTTTATATGTATTTTGAAGTTATCGCCTTCCCGTCCAAGAATTTTATTTTTGAGTACCGCGTTATCGTCTTTGAGGTAAGTATCTTGCCTAACCTTGTGTGAGGGAACTACCCCTTAGGATTGAGTCTTCTATGTTGATTGTAGTCCGCGTACGCGAGGTGACAAGTGCGTACTCGAACTTATTTGCAAATAGATTGCCCTTTTAGAGATTTTGGGTCCTTATATTCCCCATATATGAATTGAACTTGTTATATCTGAATTCCTGATTTATAGTCCCATCTCTTCCTGTTCAATTTAGAAGTACTTGCCTAACACTCCTGGTTTCTTATATGATCTTAATTGACTTAAATGAAGACTTTGTTTTTCCTACCATTATGCTGTGTCTTACTTCATACGCTGCCTATGTGACTAGAACTAGTATGATCTCGCTCTATAAATGTCTAACAAGAAATTGGAATATCTATACGTTGGTCAAGCATGTCTGTGAGTCGTACGTTGTGATTTAAATGATTTTCCTCTTAAGGACTACTTAGGTTTAATTGATGACCGTCCATGTTGATGGTATTCTTTGATGCTTCCTATTTACTGAGCATTTGTTCAAACTGAGTTTATTCGGTGAAGTTAATTGTCTAAGTGAGATTGGTTATAGCTGATTCCTTGCCGGGATAATTTGGTTTCTTGGTTGCGAACTTGAATGTATAGAATCGTTGCTATATTTGCCTTGTCTTCCCCTCGTTATGTTGTTCTCTCTTTGTGCTTGGCATTCCTCTCAGTGGTTACTTCTTATGAGCGAGTTGTTACCACTTTTATGATTTAAGTCTTTGTACTGATTTGCTCATCACACTTTGTATTCGGCCTTATTTGCTTTCGCGCCGGTTGTGGCAATATATGTTGTTTCTGTCGCATTCTGGTTATTCTCCTCAGTGGCTGCATTGCATATTTAAATTGGGACTACGGACAGAGATCCGTGAGCTTTCCCCCTGTACTGCACTGCATATTTAAATTGGAACTACGGATAGAGATCCGGGAGCTTTCCCCCTGTACTACATCACATATTTAAATTGGGACTACGGACAGAGACCAGGGAGCTTTCCCCATGTACCACATCACATATTTAAATTGGGACTACAGACAGAGATCCGGGAGCTTTCCCCCTGTACTGCATTGCGTGACAAATTCTGAGTGGCGGACTGAGTTCTGATATTTTTATGATTGAGGAGATTTGGATCGAAAGATATAAATATATATATTGAAAAGTATAGCTTAAAAGCAATTATCTCCAGGAAAAGTTATGTCTAAAGGACTTCTTTTTCGAAAGTATATTTGAAAAACATTTGTCTTGCAGAATGATGATATTTGAAAGAACAGTACTTGGGAAAATATATTTTGAACATCACGTATTTTGATGATATTTGAAAGAGCAGTACTTGGGAAAATATATTTTGAACATCACGTATTTTGATGATATTTGAAAGAGCAGTACTTGGAAAAATATATTTTGAACATCACGTATTTTGATGATATTTGAAAGAGGAGTATTTGGAAAAGTATATTTGAACACCACGTATTTTGAAGAGACTATGTTTTTAAGATTTCTCTTTATAAAAATATATAAATATACATTCAGAGAAAGTATGTTTCAATGAAGAAATTTCTCTATTCCGAAATTATTATATCTTTAACACTTTTAAAATAAACTCACGATTTAAAGGTTTTCACTCAAAGGTTGACCATTTTTATTGAGTATATTGGCTAAGGCTTGACGTAGATAAATTGATGCAGTGTTGAGTTGCTAGTGTTTTATTGGGTTGTGATTTTCGTCATTTGGATTGCATTCTTTTCATTCTCTTTGCGTATTTCTATTATGCTGTCCGTTGGTCGTAATTATTGGGTTTCCTTCGTATTATTCGATCGTATCGTTAATTATATTGAAAAATCTTTAGATAGATATTATGTTTCGGTCTTCTATACACTTATGCATTTTTACTTATTAGACCGGTGGTGTCTTGACTAGTCCTCGTCACTACTTTATCGAGGTTAGTCTTGATACTTACTGGGCACCGCTATGGTGTGCTCATACTACACTTCTGCACATTTTTGTGTGCATCTTCAGGTTATTGTTGTTGGTAGCTGCGCAGATCATTGTTGAGGAGACTCAAGGTAATCTGCTGCTGCGTTTGCAGGCTTCAGAGTCACCTTCCTGTTTTATTTCTATTCAACTATACTTACTCACTCCTAGATAGCTGTATCTAGATTTGATAGAAAGATTTCATAGAGCTTATGACTTGTATTTACCGGGTTTTGGGAAATTGTAAACTCTGTCAAGAAACCTATTTCGAATTTTTTTAAAATTCCTTTATTATTGTTGTTGTTCAGTGGAAATGTTAGGCTTACCTAGTCCCTAAGACTAGGTGCCATCACGATACCCAACAGTCATTCATAATCAGCCCCTCGGGCATACCTCACAGTCACTCATAATCAGCCCCTTGAGTGACTGCCCCTCGGGAAACCTCACAGTCACTCATACCTCCCAATCACTCGTCACTCGGCACTCGCACTCAGTAGATACCTGCGCTCACTGGGGGTATGTACAGACTCCGGAGGGGTTCCTTCAGCCCAAGCGCTAATATCAAGCCACCTCGTTGCATATCATATCCTCACAATCAGGCCCTCGGCCTCACTCAGTCAGCAACTCTCAAAAGCCCTTCGGGCGTATCAGTAAAACGGGGTACTCGACCCAAAAACATCATTTTTATATCTCAAAATAGTGTAAATAAGGATGAGTTTCGAAATTAGTTAAACATAACATGACTGAGCGTAAATCATAAGTCAACACAATGAGGAAATAACAGTAAAAAGTCCCCAAGGGGTCCAAAAAAACCCGGCAAAAGGCCCCAAACATCGCTTACAACCCAAATATAACAATAGTCTTTAAACAGGATTTAACATATGATTTAAAAGTAAATACGCAACTCAATAGTTGCCACGGGAAGGACCAAGTCCAAATCCACAATCAGTGCACGCCACACACTTGTCATCCGGCATGTGCGCCACTCCGAAAATAGTGAAAAATACGAAGTCCGGGGTTTCATACCCTCAGGACAAGATTTACAATCATTACTTACCTCAAACCGACCCAAATACTAATCCGCGATGCTCTTTCCTCTCGAATCGGCTCCCGACCGCTCCAAATCTATCCAAAAGCAGGTTAATATCATCAATATACGCTAACGGAACAAGGCCCACTCGAAAACTATCAAAAGTAGGAAAAATTCCCGAAATTGGCCAAACCCGACCCTCGGGCCCACGTCTCGAAATCCTATAAAAATCGCATCACAAGAATCCTTATCCTTTCCCGAGTCTACACATATAAAATGCATAAAAAATCCGACCACAGTTGACCCCTAAATTTCTTAATTATAAGTCTCAATTTTCCAAGCCCTAAACACCTAATTTATGCCATTAAATCCACTAATTCCAAGCCTAATCCGCCAATTAACAACATAGAATCGAGTTTTTAGTCCGAGAAACTTACCTCCACAGAAGACCCTCGAAATCCTTCTTCAATTTGCTCCCAAAATGACTCAACCCACATGCAAAAGTGATGAGAAATGCCAAAATTTCGCGGAGGCAAGTATTATACTTCCTGCCCAGGGATTACCGCACCTGCGGTCAAAATCCCGCACATGCGGTCCCAGGTGCGCACCTGCGAAAAATCACTTAAAGTCCTAATTCCGCACCTGCGACTCCGCAGGTGCGGTCCCACGTCCGCATCCGCGGTCCCTCACTGAGCTGCCAAATTTCGCATCTGCGGATTCCTTTCCACTTCTGCGGGCCCGCACCTGCGGTTCCCCATCCGCAGGTGCGATCACACCAGTAAAATGGCACCAGCAGCAGCTTTTCTGCAAATTTTACAAGTCCATACCCCCGTACCATCCGAAATTAATCCCGAGGCCCTCAAGACCCTAATTAAAAACACAAACAAGTCCCTTAACCTTAGTCGAGCCTTCGAAACACCAAAAACAATGTAAAAATATCAAAATCACATCAAATTCAAGCCTATGAACTTTGAGATTCCTAAATTCCGCTAATAATGCTGAAACCAACCAAAACACGTCCGAATGACCTGCACACACGTCCAAAATGACACTACGAACCTGTTCCAACTTTCGAAATTCCATTCCGACCTCGATATCCTATTTTTCATTGCCGACCGAAAATCGTCAAAAACTAATTTCCGCCAATTCAAGCCTAATTCTACACCGGACATCAAAACCACATTTCGAACATACCTAAGTCCCAAATCACCTACCGAAGCTATCCAGGCCATAAAATCTACATTCCAGGGTCGTTTACCAATAAGTCAACCTCCGGTTGACTTTTCCAACTATTGAACCAAGTTAAGAGACTAAGTGTCTCATTTTTCTCCAAAAATCACTCCGAACCCGAGATAACCAATCCAACACAACATAATAAATTTGAACCACACCAAATGAAGCAGAATAGGGGGAACGGGGCTAAACTCTTACACTTTTGATCTTGAATAACCATTTTTTTCTAATCAAATTGTAATGAGGAGAAGAAGGAACTAATGTCCCAGTCTTATTCAAAATGAGAACGTTATATATATTCATCTCTCATGGCAACTCTCCAAGATGTATATTTTGCAGCTTCAAAGTAACAAGATGGCTCACGTGAAACATGGGTGGACGCTGCAAGTAAAGAAGGTAATACTTTTGGCTTCAAAGAACCCGTCATAAAACGAGTTGTCATCCCATGAATTTTGGAGTGTTGAGCAGCAACCACTTGAAAAGAACAGTTTGATTGATGTGAGTTCGGAGAGATACTTGAAGGAAATAAATTTGGAGAGTTACTTGAGAGAAATAAATTAGGAGAATTATTAGGCAGAGGTAAATTATGAATATTATTAGGAGAATAATTAGATGGAGAGGAATTAGAAAAATTATTAGATGTATCTGAATTAGAAGACTCATGGGAATTATGAAATGAGTTGGCGTGAGAACTGGAAGGAGAAAATTGAACCCCATAATTTGAGGGGAGAAATATATGGGTAGGTGGAGGAGAAAGTGAGATTATTGTATTGAAAAAATCAAAGTTGCTAGAAAAATTTAGTAGAATTAGAATCTGGAAACATAGAAGGATATGAAAATATATCTTCCACCAATTTTACATGCCTAGAAATCAACACTTTGTTAGTTGAAGGATCAAGGAATCTGTATCCCCTATGATCCGAAAAAATTCCCAAAAATAAGCAAGGAGTGGAATGATGATGGAGTTTTTGAACATGATCAAAGACAGTAAGTTGATAACAAATACAACCAAATATTTTTACAAAGGATAAATATGGCTAACATTTAAATGGTGAGGAAAATTTTAAATTTTGGCGTGGAAGCCTGTTAATAATATAAGTAGCTAGAGCTTCAGGCCAAAAAGTTGCTGGGGCATTCCTTGAAAAAGTAAGCAAAGAATGATATCATGAGGTGTCGATGTGTGCGTTCACCATGGCCATTTTGTTGGGGGTGTATGGGCAAGAAATTTGGTGAATAATACCTTTGTCACGGAGAAATGACTTAAATTGAGTATTATTATATTCTTTACCCTCTTTAGATTGAAAATACGAAATTGATGAATCAAAAACATTTGATATCATATTATAAAATTCAAGAAATTTGTCAAATGTTTCATATTTTTGGTGCAGGAGATACGTCCAAGAGAATTTGGTATAATCATCCATTAAGAGAACATAATAACGATAACCAGAATTGGACACAGTAGGGGATCTCCATACATCAGAGTAAATTAAAAGGAAATCTTTATTTGTTGTACTTGTAGAACTTGAAAATGGTAGCTTAGATTGTCTTCCCAAATGGCATACATTACACATAGAAGGATTAAAACATGAATAACTAGAAATAACATTATTTCGTCACAATACATCAAGCACAAGTTTTTCAGGATGGCCAAGGCACTTGTGCCACAATGAAGATTGCAAAGCAGATCCAAACAAAGCAATGGAACATGTTGATGGAGTGAATCTTGAAGAAGATGAAAATGAATAGAGTGGGACATAGTCCTACATTGGAGCTGTGTGTGGTTGGTCTCCCGATCCTTAATGAAAAATGAAGAGTTGGTAACTATAGCAAAATACTTATTGTCGACACAAAGACGAAGAATAGATAATATTTTTTTCTTAAATTGAGGAACAAGAATAAAATTTTTAAGAAGCAAAGGTTGTTTAGAAGTAGGAAGAAAACTATGACCAACATGAAAGATAGGAAGTAGGTTACCATTGCCAACCATGACTTGGTATTGCCATTGCTTACCCGTAAAATGATACAGTTAAATTTGTTATGTGGTTTATAGACAAAAAAACTGATTTAATTCAAAAAATTATAAAGAGATAAGATTAAAAATGGGATTTAGCAATTAAAATTGAAGAAGATGAAAAGCCTGGCTCCGGGTGTAATGTCTCCGAGGACAAAAGTGAAAGCAATGATAAAGAACAAGTAAAGTTGTTTGATTGAGAGCAAAAGTAAAATATAGCATATTTTTGCAAAAAATTTCGTGTCTTATGATGGGTGTTGAGCTTACTATTTATAACTTTATCTAGGGAAGCAAGATCCTAGAATCAAGCTCCTCTTAAATGATAATAAATGTGTCATTGATGAATATGTAACGTCAGACCATGAATGCAAATATTCTCAGTAACAGTTTCTCATTGAATGTTAGATAATATTCTCTCATTGAATTCTATCCGATGGCAAATACTCGATCTGCTTCCACATACTACGATCCCTTCAGAATTTACCCGATGTTGTTTGTAATTGTTGTATATGGTAAAAGTTCGTTACTTGACTTGCTTTTTTCCTAAATTCGGTTTCACGTGTCATGCTACCATTCAACCATTTATTATAAACTACTATTATTCCGCACAGATAATCCCCTGCTTTTCGGTGATATATCTTTGCGTTACCGGAAAGTTGATAAAGTTCCCTTTCTTGGCGTAAAAGTTCCCGAACAGTGAACTTATCATATTTAATACCCCGAACACGTGTTGTTCCACGATTCAGTAAACATTTTTTTTAGTTTTCTAGGTAATCATGACCACGATTGTAACAACCCGATCAGTCATTTTGAGTATTTACACCTCGCTTGCTAGTTTGAGGGTATGGGAAGCTTCGTATGATATATTATGACTTGTGTGTATCATCGATTTTGGTGTTCAGGTATTTCAAAATTAGTTTGGAAGAATGAATTTCATGTTTGAAGCTTTCAGTTGGAAGAGTTGACCAAGTTTGACTTTTGTGTATTTGACCCTGGATCAGAGTTTTGATGGTTCTATTAGATCCGGATGGTAATTTTGGACTTGGCCGTGTGATTTGCATTTGGATATTTCTAGAATGTTTCGGCACTAATTGGCGAAAGTTGGAAATTTGAAGGTTTGGAATGTTCATAAGTTTGACAGAGAGTTGACTTTGATGATATCGGGTTCGGATTATGGTTTCAGGAATTGGAATAGATTCTTTATGTGATTTGGGACTTTTGTGCAAAATTTGAGTTCATTCTAGGTTCATTTGATATGGTTCGACATGAGTTTTGGAAGTTGAAAGATTTAAAGTTCATTCAGTTCGATTTGAGGTGTGATTCGTGGTTTTGAAGTTGTTATGTGTGATTTGAGGCCTCGAGTAGGTCCATGTTAGGTTATGGAACTTGTTGGTATGTTCGGAAGGGGTCTCGAGGAGCACAGACATGTTTTGGATTGATTTTAGACCATATTTCTTCATGTTTTCATTGCTGGTTGCTGTTGATTTATGATGTTTCAGACCTTCGCGAAGACTGGGTCGCGATCGCGTAGGGTATTCTAGGAGCTGGCCTTTTTCCTTCATCGCATTCGTGACTATATTATCGTGTTCGCGTAGCTTTGTGAGGCCTGGGCATTGCGTTCCCGTCCTTAAGCTCGCGTTCGCATTGAGTTGAGATGATAAGCTGGGGACTGGGGTAAATGTCTTCGCTTTCGCGAAATAGTAGATGTGTTCGCGTAAGGTTGGAGCTTCCGTTCATCGTGTTCGCGTGGCTTATGCCGTAAACGCATAGAGTATTTTTTGAGGTAGTGTAGTTTATTCTTCACGATCGTGAAGGATATCCCGCAACCGCAAAAGGGTATGTCTGTTCAGTGATTATAAGTACTATATTTTTGGGGGTTTAGGCCATTTTTGCATATTTGGAGTTATGGATCTCGGATTCAGATGATTTTTAGGCGATTTTAATCATATGGATTGGGTAAGTGTTCTCGACTCGGTTTCGATTATATTTCATGAATCAATCCTCGTTTTTGGCATTTGCTTGATGATTTCAAAAGAGAAATTGGGGGGTTTTTGTCTAAAACTTCATAAAGTGAATTTTCGAGTTTTGAGCATCGATTCAGAGTCGGATTTGAGTGAAACTAGTATGGTTGGACTCGTAACTGAATGGGTTGTCGGATTTTGTTAGTTTTTTCGGTCTCGGAGGTGCGAGCCCGAATTTGACTTTTTGGTTGACTTTGGGCTTTTGATTAAAGATTCGACCTTTATCGATTGTGTTTGTTTTCTTTGGCATTATTTGATGTTCTTGAGTTGCTTCTGGCTAGTTTCAAGCCGTTTGGAGGTTGATACGTACGGGATGGCATTTTTTGAGTGTTGTTTTGACTTGTTCGAGTTAAGAATCTTATCTAAACTTGGTTGAGGCACTAGTTTCCTCAATTATTCGTGATAGCTACGTGCTATGGGTGCGCATATGTGTGGGGTTTGAAACCATGTACGAGCACCCGGGTATTTATCCATGCTCGGGTTAGTGCTTAGGCTATGATATACCTAAAGTTGACTATTAAGCTTTAAGCTATAATGTTTCTCATATATGTATCAGTTTTGTGAACTATTTGAGCCATGTTTGAGGTTATGAAGAGGCTAAACCCTTGAATCAACTTGGTAATTGCTATTTCTGTGATAAGTTGTCGATTTGAGCTATGATAGCACACATTCCACATGCCTACACTTTAACATGTAATTATACCAATCCAGGAGCATGAAATCTGATATTTATCCATTATATACAAGTGTTCTTGTATACTTGCTTCTGTGTGATATGATTTGGACTGGATGCCTATGACCATGCCAAGCGGATTGTGTTGTTATGCATGTGACCATGCCGGACGGATTGTATTAATATTCTTGTGACCACGCCGGGCAAATTATGATATTAGTATGTGAGTTGTCCGTGCAACATGTGAGTTTTTCATGTCGATCCAGATATTGATATTATAGCACGTGAGTTGTCCGTGCAGATCCAAATATTGATATTATAGCATGCGAGTTGACCGTGCAACACGCGAGTTGTCCGTGCAGCGTGTGGATACGACTCCATCCACTCTAGGGTCACCTTCTCAAGTTTCTTTCTTGATGTTGTACATGCGGATTATGAGAAACCGACGGGTTCTGGTTGATATGAGCTCTAGGAGAGCCGGTTACTGTTATTGGATCAGGTTGCGCGCCGCAACAGACTGATAGTTGGTTATTGCATTTCATCTTTACTTACAATTTCCTTGATTGTTTGCCTGATTTACTTACATATATTCCTTATATGCTGGATTGTTGACTGGTAGGACACTTTAAAACAAATAATTGTGAGCATTAAAGTGGGTTTTACCTGAAATTTCCTGATTTGATCATATATATGTTCTATACTTGTTGAAATTATGAACTGCACAGGTTTTAGTGAGTATCATTTATAATTCTTGCTTCTCTTATCTCGCCGAGGTTAGTTAGGCTACTTATAAAGTACAAGAGGTCGGTTGTACCCATACTACACTTCTGCATCTTGCGTGTAGATCCATGTGTTGATGCTGCTGTGTATGGCGAGGGCTGGCATTGAAGATGTTCCATTGTTCCAGTTATGGCTATCACTTGTCCTTGGTAGCTTTAGATTTGAATTCTGTTCATATACATTTCAAACATATGTTGTATTTATTTCATTTCACCTTTGTAAATCTATGTCTTAGTGGCTCATGACTTGTAATACTAGTCCTTAAGGAGTTGTATAAAAAATTAGTAACTACAGTTTTGACTCTCTTCATTACCACTATATTGTGTTTTATTCTTATTTGGCTTACCTAGCAGGTTGGGTTAGGTGTCATCACGACGAGTTGTATTTTAGTTCGTGACAAGGATTTTTGCCATTTGTAACTTCCCTTCTACTCATTACTTCACTTCTTTACTTCCAAAATTATCAAAAGTCTTTCTTCTTCTCTACACTCACTCTGTATCTGATTTAGATATTTTTCCATATTCTCCAACCCTCTTAGAAATTTTTTTTACTGACCCTTTATTACCATGGATTCTTTTAGTGCAATCTTTGGAAATTCTGGTCTTATTTTCGGTGAAGGCCCAAAGAGAAACAAGGAAAAAGAAGCTGATGTCGATTCTGAACCTCTAACTGTAAGCACCATATGCTAAAAAAATCTGAGTACTGCTCATGACTTCTAAGAGAAGGACCCTTCTGCATCTTCACGGACATGGGTTGTTAGTAAGTATCCCTCCTTCATTCGTCCTTCTAGTATCCCCACTTTGAAGGAGGAGTATGATAACTGGGGATTTTGACTGCTTATTAGCACCTTTTAGCTTTTATTTTAGTTCGAAAGTATTGAATTGTGTTCCCGATACTAATAACAACAATAAAAAACCTAGTTTGATCCCAACATGAGGGGTCTGGGGAGGGTAGTCTGTACGCATACCTTACCCCTGCCTAATGCAGGTAGAGAGGCTATTTCCAATAGACCCTCGGTTCATGAAGGGCAAGAAGAAGAAGAAGAGGGAAGCAATGAAGGAAGAAGGTTGAAAAAAAAAACAATAGGGAGAATAGTATCAAATAATAGCAACAGGGAATATAATACCTGAGGTGAACAAAACCACATAACATAATAAAAATCTAAGAATGTGAAGTGACATGTATGCTACTAAACCTACCGGTGAACACTATAAACTACCTACTAACCTTCTACCTTAATCCTCGACCTCCACACCCTCTTATCAAGGGTCATGTCCTCAGTGATCTGAAGCAGCGCCATACCCTGCCTAATAACTTCTCCCCAGTACTTCTTAGGCCTACCTAGACCCCTTCTCAAACTCTCCATGGCCAACCTCTCACACCTCCTGACAGGGGCATCAATGCTTCTTCTCCTAACATGTCTGAACCATCTCAGCCGCGACTCTCGCATCTTGTCCTCCACGGAGGCTACTCCCACTCTGTCCCGGATAGCTTTATTCTTAATCCTATCTCGCCTGGTACACCCACACATCCATCTCAACATACTCATCTCTGTTACTCTCATCTTTTGCACGTGGGAGTTCTTGACTGGCCAACACTCATCCCCATACAGCATAGCGGGTTGAAACACCACTCAATAAAACTTACCCTTAAGTCTTAACGGCATATTTCTATCACATAGAACACTGGAAGCGAGCCTCCACTTAAAATTGTGCAAATTGCAGGAATGCCGGAAGTTTGGTCTATCAAGATGAAATCCGACTAAAAAAGGAGTTTTACGAAGCACAAGGCAATAAAAGGTGCAGAAGTAACAATGTGCGGTCCGCAAAAGGAATTCTAGTGCCGTAGAAGAAATTACATATCGCAGAATTCCATCTGCGGCAGCAAACAAAGAAGAAAAATCTAACACGACTTTCAGCAATGTGTGGACCGCACATGAATTGTGCGGCCGCAGAACCAGGCTTTTACTTACAAAGATGCAAGGTTCAGAGATATGCATGAAGACCAAGTCCTGAAGCCTTTGTGAAGTGCGGACTGCACAAGAATTGTGCAGCCGCAGAAGTTTGCCTCGCGGCCGCAGTTTAGAAATGTGCGGTCGCAGAACTCACCTTCCTACCAACTGAAGAAACCTATGGACCGCACATGGAATTGTGCGGCCGCAGAACCTCCCGAGGGGTATTTTTGTCCGTAATTTTTGGCTCTGTATAAATAGACGAGTTTCACAAAATTAGGTCAAGTTTGAACATTAAAAGTTGTTGTAGCCGTTTCTTTTTACTATTTAAGAAGTTTTACATTATTTGGTGCTTTAACATTAGATTTCGTCATTTTAATCTTTCATTATGGGTTTAATTAGTTTATCTTCTTTATTTTCTTCAAACCCCAATATGAGTAGCTAGATTTTTATTATGGTTGTGACACAACCCTAGTGTGTAAATCTTATGAGTTATTAATTTTATGCTAGTTTATGATTAGGTATTTATTATTTAACTTAGTTCATGCTTCAAATTAATGGTTTCAAACATGGATTCATGCCTATTTGACTTAGTCTCTACTTGAGAAAGAGATACATAGTCTAGGATAACTTGGCTAACAAGGAATTAAGTTTATTGAGAGGTTGATTAGCCTAACTAAAGGATTGAAACTAGAGATAGTAAGAACCCGACTTGAGCTCATATCAATCCTATATTCTTTGATAACCATTTGAAATTGAGAAAACCAAATTATACAAAATCACTCTTTGACCGAGAGGTATTAAGTGGGTAATGTAGAGTTGAGAGTTAAAATACATCACAATCAACAAAAAAAGTATAAACGTCTATCCCATTAGGCAAACACCTAGCTTATGGTCACAACCCTAGGCCTTTAAACTATTTGGAAAAAGATCAAAAACATTTATCTCTAGTTTATTTACCTTTTCTTACAATCATTAGATTAATAGTAGAAGTAGTAAACAAAACTCTGTTGTGGAAGTGCAATTTAGGTAGTCCATTCACTTGCTTCAAATATATACTCCTGAAACCCCTTATAACTCCCAGTGGATTCGACCCTGACTCATAATTGGGTAATTATTATTCCATACGACCGTATCATATCTCTTATTGAGATGTGGTCTGGACATCATCATTTTTGGCACCATTGAAGTGATTTAAAATGGTGTTAGCTATATATTTGGGTGTGTTTTTGGAATATCTTCTTTTCCTTATTTGTTACTAATTGTGTGAGAAATCATAGGTACAACCATGGCAAACAATGAGCTCAGAAATTTACCTTTGGGGGATGTGGACGTCGAGGATGAGTAAGTTGATGAGGTTCCTCTTGAACCTCAAGCCAATAGAAGAGGTTGAGTGCCTCATGACAACGTCCCCGCTCCACCCCCACCTCCACCACGAGCGGCTCCATACTGGATATTACCCAATGAAGGATATGTAAGTGCAATAGTCCCTCCCGTATTAGGGCGGGAAACTTTCAAATCACCAATGTAATGCTTACTTTTCTTGAGCAACGTGGTTTCTTCACCGGTGCTGCAACTCAAAATGCGTACAAACAATTGAAGGGATTTGTGGATACTTGCTGGGGGAGCAAACAAACAAATGTTTCTGAGGATGCATTGAGTCTAAGTCTTTTTCCCTTCTCTAAATGGAGGAAAGTTTTAGATTGGTTAGAACGGTTTCTGAACCATTCCATTCACACTAGGGAACATGGATACACTTCGAGATGAGATTCTGGCATTCAAGCAAGAGCTGAATGAACCACTAAACGAGATATGGAAACGTTATAGAACAATGGTTAAGGAATATCTCAACAACTATATGAAGGAGAACATGATTAAACAAACTTTTTATCATGGGATTAACACAACTAACCAATGTGTAGTGAATTGCTGGTGGGAACTTCATGAGTACGCCTTATGCGGAGGCGTGTGAGATTTTGGATGAGATGGCAGAAACGTCATCGGCTTGGCAATCCCGGGCCAATGTTCCACAAGGTGACCCAAACATGATCCACCTTTACAAAGAGTTGCAAGACCATGGGCAAGCCATTGTCGAGTTAAAAACCACCATGTCGCAACTAGCAAAGGCCAAACTAAATCAAGTGCAAAATCCCAAGCAAGTCAATGTCATGGAGGGAGTGAACATGATGGTGAACAAGAGGAGGCCTAAGGGTCCACAAGTGCAAAGTCGAGTGGAGAACTATGTGCAAGAAGATAGTGGTTTTGAGAAAGATGTTTCTTATAATGAACAAAAGAAGGTAGTGCAATATGTGAACAACTTTCAAGGGCAAAGAAACAACTTCTGAGGCCTAAACCAACAACATGGCGACCTCAAAAAATTCAGGAAATTGGAATTCTAACAATCAAGGCAATTGGAGCGGAAACAACAATCAAGGGAATTGGCATAAAAAAAATAATCAAGGAAATTAGAGTGGTAATAATCAAGGAAATTGGGGGGGGGGGGGAAATAATCAAGGAAACCGGGGGGGGGGGTAATAGTCAAGGCAACCGGGGGTCGGGTTTTTAAAGGCCCATCAACAAGCGAGAAACCCGCCTCCCTATCCTTCCCATGGTTCAAGTTCTTCAAACAACGAGATAGGGCGTATTGAAAATATGTTCAAGCAAATAATGGAAAAGAATGTCGATTCGGATGCCCAACTTGTATCGCACAACACGTCAATCTGCAACTTAGAAGTGCAAATGGGGAAAATCTCTAAATCTCTAATTCTCATCTTAAGGGGGCACTACCAAGTGATACGGTAGTAAACCCAAAGGGAAGAAACAACACTGGACATGCCATGGCCATTACTACAAGAAGTGGAAGAAGTGGGAATGCACCCACCTCAAGTCAAAGACAACTTGTGGATGATGAGCAAGTGGTGCAAGAAGAAGAGATCCTGAACATTGTGGTGCAACCTAATGATGAAGTTCAAATTGATATTAATGATAGTGTGGAAGAGACTTAAGAGGAGGTGAACCCGTCTAGGGATCACATTATTGACATACCGGAGCCGGTAATGCAAAAGGCTAAGGCACCATTGCCTAAGCCTCCACCTCCATACCCTCAAAGACTTGCCAAGAAAAATGGTTAGAATCGATTCAAGAAGTTCATTCAAATGATGAAGAGTTTCTCAATCAATGTGCCATTAGTTGAAGCTTTGAAACAAATTCCCGGTTATGCAAAGTTTATGAAGGATCTCGTGACAAAGAAATGGTCAATGTATTTTGAAACTATCAAAGTCACTCATCAAGTGAGTGCAATTGTGCATTAAGTGGCTCTTAAGTTGGAGGATCCCGGTGCTTTCACGATTCCTTGTACAATTGGAAGTGCCGAGTTTTCTAAAGCTCTTTGTGATGTTGGGCAAGTATCAGTTTGATGCCTTATTCGATTTTCAAGACATTGGGGATTGAGAAACCGATACCCACCTCTATGAGATTGCAAATGTCCTATCATACTATGAAGAGGACTTTAGGAGTGATTGGAGATGTCTTGGTTCGTGTTCATATTCATTCTTCTGGCGGATTTTGTCATTCTAGATTGTGAGGTTGATTATGAAGTGCCGATTATTCTTGGGAGACCTTTCCTTGCGACGGGGAAGGATCTTTATGATGTTGAAGCCGAAGAACTTACATTCCAGGTTGGTGATGAAAAAATGGTATTCCATGTGTGCAAGTCCATGCGGAAACCAAATAGCAATGAGGTGTGTTCTTTTATGGACTTGGTGACCGATGTTATTGTTGATGAAACAAGTGCTACAATCAATGTTAGTGATATGTTGGATGCCGTCTTGCTCAACTTTGATGATGACAAGATGAATGGTTTCATGTAATGTGTGAACTCTTTGCAAGGAATGGTGTTGTACAACTATGCACCCCGAAAATTATCTTTGGATCTCGAAAATAGGACAACTCCTCCTACAAAGTCTTCTATTGAAGAGACTCCTACCTTGGAGTTGAATCCATTGCCTCCAAATCTTTGGTATGAATTTCTTGGCCCTTGTTCTACTTTACCGGTTATTCTTTCCTCTTGTTTGACTAACGTGCAAGTAGATTCCACATTGGCGGTGGTATAAAAGAGGAAGAAGGCTATTGGTGGATATTCGGGGGATAAGCCCGACTTTTTGCATGCTAAGATCAAGTTAGAGGATGGCAGCAAACCATCTATTGAAAACCAAAGGAGACTCAATGAGGCTATGCAAGAAGTTGTCAAGAAGGAGATTATCAAGTGGTTGGATGTCGGGGTTGTCTACCCCATCTCCGATAGTTCATGGAATTCTCCAATTCAATGTGTTCCAAAGAAAGGGGGCATGATGGTGGTCACTGATGAGGAGGGATTTTGACTGCTTATTTGCTCTCTTGTACTTGCGTTTTAGCTCAAAAATGCTTAAAGGTATTCCTGAGAACTAATGAAATGTGCTTTCTTGCAGGAATATAGGGAAACGAGCCAAAGAAGTGAAAATCAACTCAAAAAGTAGTAAAAAATTGGACAAGGACCAAAACAAGGCAAAAAGGCCTACAGTGCGGACCGCACAATACTGTGTGCGACCGCCAAACTATGAAGAGGCGCTGTTGGATTTCCTTCAAAGAATGCGGACTGCACAATTATTGTGCGGCCGCAGTAAATAAGCTTCAGAGAACATGCATTTTGGAGATTGAAGATGTGCGGACCACACTATCATTGTGTAGACGCACTCATAATTATACGGCCCGCAAAAGACCAGAATCAGAGAGCCTTGATTGAAGATGTGTGGGTCTCACTATTATTGTGAGGCTTCATGATATGAAAGTGCGGTTGCATTCATAATTATGCGGTCCGCCGAAGAAGGTCCAGCCCCAGTCCAAGTTCAAGTGTGCGGTCGCACTCAGAAATGTGCGGTCCACACAATTAAATGAAGTGCAGTCACATCCCAGTTTTATGCGACCACAGAAAGCCCAGTTGACCAGTCAAGCTCAAAGTGCGGACCGCACACAGAATTGTGCGGCCGCACCACCTCCGCAGGCCATTTTTGTCAAATATTTTCAGCTTAGTATAAATAGTTATTTTTGTCATTTTAGGTTAAGTAGTTTAGGTTGGGAGCACCTGAGCCATTTTTCTTTTCTGTTTTGGGTAACATTGTTCTAGATTAGCTTCTAAACATTAGATTTTCTTTCCTCAATCAATTTTTATGCATTCTATCTTAATTTCTTCTTTAATTTCTTCATTTTCTATGAGTAGCTAAACCCTTAGCTAGGGTTGTGACCCAACTCTAGTATGGGTACTTAATGAGTTATTGATTTAGGGCTTATTTATGATTGGGTATATGATATTTAGCCATATTCTTTCTTGAATTCTAGAATTAATATTTGCAAATATTGCTTCATGCCTATTTGACTTAGTCTCTACTTGAGAAAGAGAGACTAAGTCTAGGAAAACTTGGCTAACTAGGAATTGGGGTGAACTCAAGAAACGGATAGCCCCAATTAAAGGGTCGAACCTAGAGATAGTAAGACCCGACTAGAGCATTTATCACTTGCTTGTGAAATACCCATTTGGACTTAAGAAAGCCAAATCGGGCAAAATCACTCAAACAATCGAGAGGTATAGAATGAGTAATTGAGTGTGATTGCTCTATTGTATCCCGATCAACCAAACATGCCCTAAAAATCTAAATCTGTTAGTTAACCAACTAGGTGGAAGTCGCAACCCTAGACCTTCTATAATCTGAAAAACAACCAAAACAAAAATATTGTCTCCTAGTTTTACAATTGCAATCAATAGCTTAAAGTATAAATAGAAACAACAATCGAGAATGTGGAAGTGTAATCTAGGGCATATCGTACATTCACACTAGGTATATACCTAATCCCAAATCTAACTCCCTATGGATTCAACCCCGACTTGCATGGGTTTTTATTATTGCATCGATCGCCTTACTACATATATTTGTGGTGTAAATTTGGGCGAGATCAATTTTTGGCGCCGTTGCTGGGGAGTTAAATGGATTTAGCTATATATCTAGGTTTTTTTTGTGATTTGTCTTCTTTTCTTTATGAGTCACTAGTTTTGTTTTTGAATTGCTTATAGGTACGAGAATGACTCTCAACAATGAGCCCATCGCGAATTTGCCATTTGGGGAGGAGGTGGACGATGATCAAGGAGATGAGGTTCTCCCCGAACCTCAAGCAAATAGGCGAGGGCGACCACCTCATGATAATGTTCCCTTCCCTCCCCCACCTCCACCAAGAGCGGCAGCGCACCGAGTGTTGCCGAATGAGTGTTATGCAAGTGCTATAGTTCCGCCAGGTATTAGGGCGGGCAGCTTCCAAATCACTAACGTGATTCTTACACTACTTGAGCAACGAGGATTCTTCACTGGTGCTTTAAGCCAAAATGATTACAAGCATCTCAAGGGGTTCGTCGATACTTCTTGGGGGAGAAAGCAAACAAATATTTTTGAGGATGCACTGAGTTTGAGGCTATTTCCCTTTTCTCTACTGGGAAAGGCATTGGACTGGATAGAGAGATTACCCAATCATTCCATCCATACACGAGATGAGTTGGCCGAAAAATTCATTGCTAAATTCTTCTCCCCGGGTCACATGGCTACACTATGATATAAAATTCTAGCGTTCAAGCAAGAGCCCAATGAGCCATTGCATGAGATTTGGGAAAGATATCGTACCATGGTTAAAGAGTGACCGGATAATGATATGGCCGAGGCCATGATCCAACAAACATTCTACAGGGGATCAACACAACAAATCAATGTGTGGTATTCAACTCGCCGGTGAAAAATTCATGAACATGCCTTATGCCGAAGCTTGTGAAATTTTGGATGAGATGGCGGATACCTCGTCAGCATGGCAAAGTAGGGCAATGTTCCTCAAGGCTACCCAAATGTCATTCACCTACACAAGGAGCTACATGCTCATGGGAAAGCTATTGCCGAGTTGACAACTACAATGAATCAATTGGTCAAAGCTTAGCTTCAACAAGTTCAAGGGCCGAAACAAGTGAATGCGATGTAAGGTGTGAATATAATGATGAACAAGAGACGGCAAAAGGTCAACAAGGGAAAAGCTGTTCGGAATAATTTGTGCAAGATGATAGTGGTATGACCAAGGTGATTCGTACAATGAGCAAGAAGAAGAAGTGCAATATGTCAACAATAATCAAGGTCAAAGAAATAATTCTCAAGGAAAAAATCAACAACAATGGAGATCACAAGGAAATCAAGGAAATTGGAACAACCAAGACCACCAAAGCAATTGGAGTGGTGGTAACAACAATCAAGGCAATTGGAATAATCAAGGTAACCAAGGAAATTGGGGAGGCAATAATCAGGGCAATTGAGGTGGGAACAATTAAAGCAATTGGGGAAGCATCAACCAAGGGGATTGGAACAATAATAACCAAGGGAATCAGGGGTCAGGCTTTCAAAGGCCCCCGATGTATCAACAACCAAGCAACTCGCCTCCATATCCGTCATAAGGTTCTAGTTCTTCCAATAATGGGACGGATTGAAAATATGTTCAAAAAAATGATGGAGAAAAATGCTGACTCCGATGATCAATTAGCCTCCCACAACACTTCAATCCACAATTTGGAGGGTCTACTTGGCCAAATCTCGCAAGCTTTAAACACTCGTCCTAAGGGGGCACTACCTAGTGATACAGTGGTGAACCCGGGACATGCCATGGCCATAACCACGAGGAGTGGAAGAGGTGGAGATGCAACCACCTCAAATCAAAGAAGAATTGTGGATGATGATGTGTTGGTTCAAGAAGATGAAACTCCAAGTAATGTAGTTCAAGGTAACCAAGAAGTGAGGATCGACATTAATGAAAGTGTGGAGGAAACCCAAGAGGAAGTGAAACTGTTTAGGGAGCACATGATTGACATACCGAAACCGGTAATGCAAAAGGTCAAGGAACCAATGCCAAGGCCTCCTCCTCCATATCCTCAAAGTCTCGCAAAGCAAAATAGTGAGAACCAATTCAATAAGTTTATTGATATGATGAAGAGTTTGTCCATAAATGTGTTGTTGGTTGAGGCGTTGGAAGAAATGCCTAGTTATGCAAAGTTCATGAAGGATTTGGCAACAACAAAGAGACTAATGAATTGTGAGACTATCAAGGTGACACATCAAGTGAGTGCTATTGTGCACTCAATGGCTCAGAAATTGGAAGATCCTGGTGCTTTCACAATCCCTTGCACTATTGGGAGTGTCGACTTTGCCAAAGCTCTATGTGATTTGGGGGCAAGTATCAACTTGATGCCCTACTCTGTGTTCAAAACTTTGAGAATTAGGCAACCAAGACCCACATCTATGAGGTTGCAAATGGCGGATCAGACTATGAAGAGACCTTTGGGCATTATTGATGATGTGTTAGTTCGTGTTGATAAGTTCATCCTTCCAGCGTACTTTGTGATCCTTGATTGTGAGGTTGATTATGAGGTGCCTATTATCTTGGGTAGAAATTTCCTTGCTACGTGGAAGGCTCTAGTTGATATGGAAGCCGGTGAGCTCACATTTCGGGTGGGTGATTAAAAAGTAGTTTTCCATGTGTGCAAATCGATGAGGTAACCAAATAGCAACGATGTCTGTTCGTTTGTGGATTTAGTGACTGAAGTGATTGTTGATGATGCTAGTGCTGTGATGAATGTTAAGGATACCTTGGAAGCTGTGTTGCTTAATCATGATGAGAATGAGAAGGAAGGCTTTGTGGAATGTGTCAATGCTTTTCAAGGAATGGGGTCATATACTTATGTACCCCGAAAATTGTCCTTAGATCTTGAAAACCGGAAGAATCTTCAAACAAAGACCTCAATCGATGAGCCTCCCACTTTGGGTTTAAAGCCTTTTCCTTCACATCTCAGGTATGAGTTTCTTGGCCCTTGTTCCACGTTACCGTTTATTATTTCCTCTTGCTTGACTAACGTGCAGGTAGATTCTACTTTGGCAGTTTTCTTAAAGAGGAAGAAAGCTATAGGTTGGATATTTGGGGTATAAGCCCCTTTTGCATGCACAAGATTATTTTGGAGGAGGATTCCAAACCCTCCATAGAACATTAAAGAAGATTAAATGAAGCAATGCAAGAGGTAGTGAGGAAGGTAATCATCAAATGGTTGGATGTTGGGGTTGTTTACACCATTTTCGATAGCTCATGGACCTCTCCGGTGCAATGTGTCCCAAAGAAAAGGGGCATGACTATGATAACAAATGACAAGAATGAATTGATCCCCACAAGAACTGTCACCAGGTGGAGAGTGTGCATGGACTATAGGAAGCTCAACAAAGTCACTCGGAAAGATCATTTTATTCTTCCATTTCTTGATCAAATGCTTGATAGGTTGGCCGGATGTGCTTTTTATTACTTCCTTGATGGATACTCCGGCTACAATCAAATTCTTATTGCTCAGTAGTACCAAGAGAAGACCACTTTCACTTGTCCCTATGGTACTTTCGCATTTTCGCGGATGCCATTTGGGTTATGCAATGCACTGACGACGTTTCAACGGTGTATGATGGCCATCTTCACCGATATGGTGGAGGGCTTTCTTGAGGTTTTCATGAATGATTTTTCCATGGTGGAATTCTTTTGAAGAGTGCTTGGACATCTTTTACAAGGTATTGGCAAGATGTGAGGAAACAAACTTGGTTTTGAATTGGGAGAAATGCCACTTCATGGTTGAGGAAGGCATTGTCCTCGGTCATAAGATTTCAAAGCATGGTATTGAGGTTGATAAAGCCAAAATTGAAGTGATATCCAAACTCCCTCCCCTACATCCGTGAAGGGAGTGAGGAGCTTTTTTGGTCATACGGGGTTTTATCACCGATTCATCAAGGACTTTTCTAAGGTGGTAAACTCCTTGTGCAAACTTTTGGAGAAGGATGCCAAGTTCCATTTCAAGGAAGATTGTATGAAGGCATTCGAATTGATCAATTATAAGTTGACTACTACTCCTATTATCACCGCACCGAATTGGAGCTTACCTTTTGAGCTCATGTGTGATGCAAGCGATGTGGCGGTTGGAGTGGTATTTGGGAAAGGTATCAACAAGATCTCCCATCCGGTCTACTATGCTAGTAAGACCATGAATGAGGCCCAAGTCAACTACAGAATGACCAAAAAAGAGCTCCTTGCTATTGTCTTTGCTATGGAGAAGTTCCGCCCGTACTTGATGGGTACAAAGGTGATTGTTCACACCGACCATGCGGCGCTTCGATATTTGATGAGGAAGAAATATTCTAAAGCAATACTAATGCGGTGAGTACTTCTTTTGCAAGAGCTTGATCTAGATATTCAAGACCTTAAGGGGAGTGAAAACCAAGTGGAGGATCACTTGTCTCCTTTGGAGGAGGAGGGGAAGCCACATGATGGCCTTGAGATAAATGATTCATTTCCTAACGGGCAACTCCTAGCCATTTTTATGACCGGGATGCCATGATTCACCGACTTATCCAATTATATTGTGAGTGGCATTATACCGAATGAGTTTTCTTCAAACCAAAGGAAGAATCTCAAACGGGATTGCCTTGATTATTATTGGGATGAGCCTTATCTCTTCCAGATTTATACCAATGGTGTGATTCGACGATGTGTACCAGAGGAAGAACAAATGGGAATTCTTGAGGCTTTCCACTCTTCTCCATATAGTGGTCACCATGGTGGAGCGAGAGAGGCTAAAAAGGTGTTAAGTTGTGGATTCTATTGGCCTACTCTTTACAAGGACACTAGCAATCTCGTCAAGCATTATGATTAATGTCAAAGGGCCAGTGGGATTTCCAAGACAAATGAGATTCCCCTCACCACCATATTGGAAATTGACATTTTTGATGTGTGGGGCATTGATATCACGGGTCCGTTCGTTAGCTCTTGTGGGAACACTTATATATTGGTAGTTGTGGATTATGTGTCAAAGTGGGCTGAAGCCGTGGCTTTGCCCAACAAAGAAGCTCGGAGTGTGGTGGCATTTTTTAAAAAGAACATCTTCACAAGGTTTGGCACTCCCAGGGCCATTATTAGTAAAGGGGGATCACACTTTTGCAAAAAAGCTTTTGATACCTTACTCACAAAATATGGTGTCACTCATAAAGTGTCGAGCCCCTATCATCCTAAAGCAAGTGGACATGTTAAAGTCTCCAACCGGGAGATCAAGAGTATTTTGTTAAAGACCGTGAATGCCAACCGTACGGATTGGTGGAAGAAACTTGATGATGATTTTTGGGCTTATAGGACGACTTACAAAAAACCAATTGGTATGTCTCTGTATCGGTTAGTGTTCGGGAAAGCTTGTCACCTACCGGTGGAACTTGAGCACAAGGCTATGTGGGCATTGAAGAAGCTCAATCTTGAGTGGGATGTTGTCGCCAACTTAAGGGTGGCATAATTGAATGAGCTTGATGAATTCCGGTTCCATGCATATTCAAGTTCATCCTTGTACAAGGACAAAATGAAGTACCTCCATGAAAAGTATATCCGGAATAAAGAGTTCAAAGAAGGAAATCTTGTGCTATTGTTCAATTCTCGGTTGCGGATGTTTCCAGAAAAATTGAAATCCAAGTGGAGTGGCCCATTTGAAGTTGTGCATGTGACTCCCTTTGGTGCATTAGACTTGAAGAAAAAAAGTGATGAAGTGTTTGGAGTCAATTGTCATCGGGTGAAACATTATCTTAGCAAGGTTGATGATGGACACGTTGTGGCGTTGCTTCATTTCAAGTGATTGATGGTAACCTGCGTCGTGTCGCGACATTAAATCAGGCGCTTCTTGGGAGACAACCCATATTTCTTTTCATTTTTTCATTTTTCTTCTTTTTAGATAGGTTTTGTATTGATCTAACTGGTTTTGAAGTGAATTGCAGGAATGAGTGTGTATTCCAGGGACAATCTTGAAAAATTGGCTAAGTGTTGAACTTATGCGAATCGCACAAAATTGTTTGCTGCAGAGAAGGGTCTGCAACCGCACAATTTCTTGTGTGGCTGCACAACTGCGGACCCAAATTCATCAACTCTCTGAAGTTTAGTTTTGCAGGAAAATGGCCAAAATGCGGATGTACACAACATAATGCAGACCTGACAAGGTTATGCGGCCTCATTTATTTTTGTGCGGACCGCAGAGCTCCATTCATGTACAGGTAAGGAGTGTGGACCTCACTAAAAATTGACTGAATTAGGCCAGCTGATATATCCTTTTTCTAGTGGAGATGGGAATTGCCTTAATTGCTTGAGGACAAGCAAAAACTTGAGTTTGGGGGAGTTGATAAGTAGTGATTTTGACTACTTATTTTCTCTTTGTTACTTGCGTTTTAGCTCAAAAATGATTAAAGGTATTCCCAAGAACTAATGAAATAATCTTTCTTGCAGGAATATGGGGAAACGAGCCAAAGAAGTAAAAATCAACTCAAAAGGAGTAAACAATTGGACAAGGACCAAAACAAGGCAAAAGGCCTACAATGCGGACCGCACAATACTGTGTGCGGTCGCAAACTATGAAGAGGCACTGTTGGATTTCCTTCAAAGAATTCGGACCTCACAGTTATTATGCGGCCGCACTAAATAAGCTTCAGAGAACATGCATTTTGGAGATTGAAGATGTGCGGGCCGCACTATTATTGTGCGGCCGCAGGATGCCAAGTGCGGCAGCACTTATAATTATGCAGCCCACAAAAACCAGAATCAGAGAGCCTTGCTTGAAGATGTGCGGACTGCACTATTATTATGCGGCCGCATTCATAATTATGCAGTTTGCAGAAAAAGGTCCAGCCCCACTCCAAGTTCAAGTGTGTGGTCGTACTCAGATATGTGCGGTCCACACAGTTAAATGAAGTGCATCATTTATCGATTTGTGCGTGTCATCCTTGCATAGGGGCTATTGTGTCATTGAATGGTTTTTGGTAGTGCTTAAGTTGCAAAAATAATGGGCTATTTGTGTAATCAACGAAGCAGCACATGAAATTCAAGGAATCAGCATAAGGATTATGGGCAAGTTTTTATTCAAATTTCAGACTTTATAATTCATTTTAATAGTAGTTCATTGTGTAATATCAATTTTGGTTATTACATACTCAAACTTGATAGTAGGATCTATGTAGTAGTCATTTCTTATAGTCTTACACTTCGTAAGACAACATGCTACTTTATTTTATTTTTCACTATAAATAAAAACTAGCCCTAGGCCCTGATTAGTGGATTGATTATAAAAAAAAATGAAGTGCAGCCGCATCCCAGTTTTATGCAACCGCAGAAAGCCCAGTTGACCAGTCAAGCTCAAAGTGCGGACCGCACACAGATTCTGCATGGGCATTTTTGTCAGATATTTTCAGCTTAGTATAAATAGAACTTTTTGTCATTTTTAGGTTAAGTTGTGTAAGTTAGGAGCACCTGAGCCGTTTTTCTTTTTTGTTTTGGGTAATATTGTACTACATTAGCTTCTAAACATTAGATTTTCTTTCCTCAATCAATTTTATGCATTTTATCTTAATTTCTTCTTTAATTTCTTCATTTTCTATGAGTATCTAAACCCTTAGCTAGGGTGTTGACCCAACCCTAGTACGGGTACTTAATGGGTTATTGATTTAGGGCTTATTTATGATTGGGTATATTATATTTAGCCATGTTCTTGCTTGAATTATAGAATTAATGGTTGCAAATATCGGTTCATGCCTATTTGGCTTAGTCTCTTCTTGAGAAAGAGAGACTAAGTCTAGGAAAACTTGGCTAACTAGGAATTGGAGTGAACTCAAGAAATTGATAGCCCCAATTAAAGGGTCGAACCTAGAGATAGTAAGAACCGACTAGAGCATTTATCACTTGCTTGTGAAATACCCATTTAGACTTGAGAAAGCCAAACCGGGCAAAATCACTCAAACTACCGAGAGGTGTAGAGTGAGTAATTGACTGTGATTGCTATATTGTATCCCGATCAACCAAACATTCCCTAAAGCTCTAAATATGTTAGGTAACCAACTAGGCGGAAGTCGCAACCCTAGACCTTCTATTATCTGAAAAACAACCAAAATAAAAATATTGTCTCCTAGTTTTACAATTGCAATCAATAGCTTAAAGTAGAAATAGAAACAACAATCGAGAATGTGGAAGTGTAATCTAGGGAGTATCATACATTCGCACTAGGTATATACCTAATCCCAAATCTAACTCCCTATGGATTCGACCCCGATTTCCGTTAGGTTTTTATTATTGCATCGACTGCCTCACTGCCTATATTTGTGGTGTGAGTTAGGCGAGATGTGTCACCAATGACAAGAATGAGTTGATTCCTACAAGAACGGTGACTAGATGAAGGATGTGTATGGACTATCGCAAGATCAACAAAGTCACAAGGAGGGATCACTTTCCACTTCCTTTCTTAGATTAAATGCTCGATAGATTGCCAGACCGTGCTTTCTATTGCTTTATTGATGGGTATTCGGGCTACAACCAAATTCTAATTGCTCCAGAAGGTCAAGAGAAAATAACTGTTAATTGTCCCTATGGTACTTTTGCTTTCAAGTGGATGCCATTTGGTTTGTGCAATGCACCAGCGACTTTTCAAAATTGTATGATGGCTATCTTCATGGACATGGTGGACTACTACCTTGAATTTTTCATGGATGACTTCTCGATGGTTGGGGATTCTTTGGATGATTGTCTTGTAAATTTGGATAAAGTTTTGGGTAGATGCGAAGACACAAGCTTGGTGCTTAATTGGGAGAAATGCCATTTCATGGTCGAGGAAGGCACTGTCCTTGTACACAAAATCTCAAAACATGGAATTGAAGTTAACAAGGAAAAATTGAGGTGATTTCTAAACTTCCACCTTCAACTTCGGTGAAGGTTGTGCAGAGTTTCTTAGGCCACGCGGGGTTTTACCGGTATTTCCTCAAATATTTCTCTAAGGTGGTGAACCCGTTGTGCAAGCCTATTGAGAAGGATGCTAAGTTCAACTTCAATGATGATTGCATGAGGGCTTTTGAATTGTTAAAGTTCAAGTTGACAACTACTCCCATCATCACCGCTCCAAATTGGAGTTCCCCTTTTGAACTTATGTGTGATGCAAGTGACGTAGCGATTGGGCTGTTTTAGGGAAACACGTCAACAAAAATTTTCATCCAGTCTACTTTTCTAATAAGACCATGAATATTTCCCAAGTCAGCTATACCATTATGGAGAAAGAGCTCCGTGCCATTATTTTTGCAATTGATAAGTTCCACCGATACTAGATGGGTGAAAGCGTCATTGTCCACACGAATCATGCGGCGCTTCGTTATCTTATGAGCAAGAAGGACCTCAAAGCTCGGTTGATGAGATGCGTATTTTTGTTACAAGAGTTTGATATTGACATCCAAGATAGAAAAGGGAATGAAAACCAAGTGGCGGTTCACTTGTCTCATTTGGAAGAGGAGGGGAGGCCGCATGATGGCCTTCAAACCAATGACTCCTTCCTCAATGAGCAAATCTTGGCTATTTAAATGAAAGAGGTGCCATGGTCTGGGAATCTAGCAAATTTTCTTGTGTGTGGAATCATTCCAGATGAGTTCTCTTCAAACCAAAGTAAGAAGCTCAAACAGTATAGTCAAGATTATTGTTGGGATGAGCCATACCTTTTCTAGATTTGTACGGATGGGATGATTAGAATATTTGTACCAGAAGAAGAGCAAGGTGAAATTATTGGGGCTTTTCATTCTTTGACATATGGTGGTCATCATGGTGGAGAAAGAACGGCGGCCAAAGTGCTTAATTGCGGCTTCTATTGGCCCATTCTTTACAAGGATGCAGGTGAGCTAGTGAAAAGATGTGATGAATGTCAACGGGCTGGTGGAATCTCAAAGAAGAATGAAATCCCTATCACAACCATTTTGGAGATTGATATTTTTTATATGTGGGGTATTGAATTCATGGGCCCTTTTGTGAGTTCTTGTGGAAACACCTACATCTTGGTTGTTGTTGATTATGTGTCCAAATGGGTTGAAGCCGTTGCTTTACCCAATAATGAGGCGAGAATTGTGGTGGCTTTCTTGAAGAAGAATATCTTCACAAGGTTTGGTATTCCACGTGCTATTATAAGTGATGTGGGGTCACATTTTGCAACAAGAATTTCAACACTCTTTTTAGAAAGTATTGTGTTACTCACAAAGTCACGACTCCTTACCTACAAGCTAGTGGGAAAGTGGAAGTCCCCAATCGAGAGATAAAGAGTATCTTGTCTAAAACAGTGAATGCTAATCGGCCGGATTGGTCCAAAAAGCTTGATTATTCATTATGGGCTTATCAGACGGCTTACAAAAAACCTATCGGAATGTCTCCATACCGGTTGGAGTTCGGAAAATCTTGTCATCTTCTGGTGGAACTAGAGCACAAGCCCATGTGGGATCTAAAGAAGTTGAATCTTGATTGGGATATAGCCACTAACTTGAGGGTTGCACATTTGAATGAATTGGATAAGTTCTTGTACCATGCTTATGCAAGTTCGTCCTTGTACAAAGAAAAGATGAAATATCTTCATGAAAAATACATTTGGAACAAAGAGTCCAAGGTGGGCGATCTTGTATTTTTGTTTAACTCAAGGTTGAGGATGTTTCCTGAGAAGCTAAAGTCTAAATGGAGTGGTCCTTTTGAAATTGTGGGTGTGACACCTTTTGGTGCATTGGACTTGAAGAACAAAAATAATGAAGTATTCTGAGTCAATGTTTACCGGGTGAAGTACTACTTGAGAAAAGTTGGAGATAGCCACATGGTGGTGGTCATTCATTTCAATTGATGGTATTTTGCGTCGTGTCACAACGTTAAAACATGCACTTTTTGGGAGGCAAGCCATGTTTATTTTCCTTTTTTCTTTTGTAGTTAGGTGTTATTTTCGTTCTAACTTGGTTTGAAGTGTGCTATAGGGCTGAGTGTGACTTACAGGAATTGTGGACAGAAATCTCACTAAGTATTGCAAGAATTGCGCAGCGTAGTTGATTTATGCGGACCACACATTTTTGGGTGTTGCAACAAAAGAACATTAGCTTGCGGACCGCACAAATGAGAGGTTGAAAATGTCAACTACCTAAACTTTAGTCTGTCAGAGAAAAGGTCGATGTGCGACCGCACAAGAGATCTGCGGCCGCAACATGAGATCTGCAACCGCACACAAAATTGTGTGGACCGCAGATGGAAAACTAAGTTGAGATTCCCAGGTAACAGAATGCAGACCGCACATGAAAATAAATGTGCTGCCGTACTCGCCCTTCTTTCCCTTGGCCAACCAAGTCATATAAATAGAGGATTATGGCCACAATTACGTTTTTACACTCTCTGAACAAAAGAATAGTGCCCTTTTGAAATTTCTTGGTGATTTCATCCATCCACACACACAACATCTTTGATCAGTAACTCATTAAACTCATTCATCTGGTATGCTTCAATTTCTTGTTTATCTTATTCTTTTAATTTGTAGATTTTTAGTTCTTTTTAGGCCATTTTTCATTAAAATTAAATTGTGTATCCATGTGGGGGTAAATATGTAAGGTTAACATATTTTCATGCTTTTATGATTTTGCCATGTCAAATTATGCGCAAAATTGAAAAGCCTAGATAAAAAAAAGTTGACATGTACGTAACTTTTGAATTCTGCAGCCATACATAAATTTATGTGGTCCGCTGATGTGGAATTTAGGGCAACTTAGTGAGGAACTCATTATGCAGCCCCGAGATAAAATGTGTGGACCGCAGAATTCTCATCGCGTCGTAGAACAACACATTCACTGTCATCAGAGAGTCCATACTTTTTTACTCTAATGTGCGGCCGTATGTCTAATTGTGCGGACAGAAGAAATCATGTCGCGGCCGCAAACTAGCCAATTCTGTCATCAGAGAGTTCTCATATTTTGGGTTTCAGAGGTGCGACCGCAAGTGAAATTGTGCAAATCATATTTCACTTTTGTGGTCGCAAAAAAAAAATTATATGCAAGTCTTCGTCTGCGGCCGCGAGAAAAATTGTGCAGAACGTAAATCATTTCCCTACAAGCATGTTCTAACTGTGTATCCTCACTGTGTCTTTTAGTTTATAGCTTACTTTCATATCTCCTATGTATGTCTTAACATTGAATTGCAACTAACAATCGTCCTTGCTTGATACGGATAATGGTTCGATATAGAGGACGCGACGACATATCAAAAGCGAAAGGTGAACCTTCTCGAGATCGAGGCAAGAGTGACTTACCCCTTGGACAACAAAGACAATTATAAATAAATCTATAACCGGTAGAGGGAGAGGTGTAGATCTCCATGAGAAGAGCTCATATGTCCCGTCTAGGGAAGCATCAAGGGCAAGCCTCTATTTAGGAGCAGTCGGTCGTATATTCAAGGCCGCAAGGGAGATACCAACTCAGGGATGAGTCGTCCTCATCTCATAGCACTTTTGAGGGATCGGAGAGTGCTAGTCAGGCTTCTGAGCCATCGGCTACACCAGTCCCTGAGGCACAGGATGCACCGGTTCAGGATATCCCCGATGATGGCAGAGGGGGAGATGCCAGAGTTGCCGGTCTTGAAAGATTGAAGAAGAAAGAGTTTGGGAAGGTTCGGTTTGTTTCTTAGCTGCCTTCACCAACTTTCGTACTTGGTGGCCAAAGAGGTCGCTGACCCTTGAGCAGTTTTTGTTGAAAGATTTAGAGAGGTTAAATCCAGCCGTTTTGAGGCAGTTCAGGGAACATAAGGAGTGGATGTGGTTCAATCAACACGTAGTAGATGCCAAAGAGTACCTTGTCCGGGAATTCTACGCCAATGTGGCGCATATCAAAAAGGGAACAAAGGTGATCAAATTGCGTAACCTCAAAGTAAGGTTTGATCCTCATACACTTAACACGTACTTGGGTTTCGAAGATATTGAGCCGAAGGAGTATTTGGAGAAGTGTGCACTAGGAGACATAGTCCAACCTTGGTTAGCGGAGATTCTAGTAGCACCAGGGCCGCCACCACCATGGATTGCCGCTAGGTTCCTATCCACCAGAACACTCTGAGTTTCGACGCGAAAGGGTGGCAAACCTTTGTCTAGAACAGACTGGACTCGATCCAAAATGGTACTCCTTCCGATTCCTTGGGCTATTTTGGCTGATTCTATTATGGTCGGGTACCCTATCAATGTGGTTGTCGTGATGTCGGGTAACATCTAAGTGATTTCTCAGCAAGATGACTCGTCCTACCCTTATCCCAACACTATTATAGAATATCTCATGGATGCAAGGGTAGATCAGAGGGATTATGACACAAAGGTGAATTCGAAGAAGCCTTTTACTTGGTATTCACTGATGGATGCGAACAATCCAAAGAAGAAAGTTCAGCCTCCTACCTCGGCAGGCCAGTCTAATGAGCCAGCTATGGTGGCTGCTGAGGTAGTTGATGTTCCATCCACTTCAGTCGAGCCTTCCTCCAATGTCGAGTTATGCCTCCACCACCCTCCACAGACCCTACTGCAGCTCCTTCCACAACTTCCACCTCGGCTTTGAAGCTAGTGCATGTGCCTCCTCATCTACTATTTGCACTGCAAGACTCCCAGACATTCGCGAGTATCAACAACTAGATGCATACAGACACTGTAAAGCTATCTGACTTGTCCAGTACTGTTGCAGCGCAGTCCACCTCACAGTCATCACATGTTCCTTCTGACATTGAGGAGACATTGAATAAAAGTTTGGAGAATCAGAAGACTATTATGGACACCTTGGTACAACATGGGTCGGTGATTGAAGAGTTGACAAAGGAAGTATAGAAGATGATAAAGTCCCAGGCCATTAAGAAGTTAGTGGACAAGCTCCGGAGATAGGTGACTAGGCTTGATATAGTCGGAGAAATCCCCTTTGACATGATGCTTGACCCACACCATTTCGTCCCAGATCCTACAACCCATCTGCATCGGTGGCACCAGCTGGTCAGTTTGGAGAGCTATACCTTGTTGCCGACACTGCTGAGGCAGTGTGTCAGATGTTCACCAACCCAGCCACACCTAGAGTTGAGGATGATGAGATTCAACTAGATAATCCTGAGGGCGATGACATTGTTGGGGATCCAGAGATGTCCAAGGAGCCATAGGGAGTTTTCTTCACTCTTCCCTCTTTTACTCTTATTTTGCTAAGTATTAGGGACAATGCTTACTTTTATTCGAGAGGGGGTGGGGCGGGGTGGAGGTTATTTGACACATTTGGTACTTCAGTACATTTGGCCTATAATAATTTGATGATATTCTCTCTTTTCTTATCTGTATGTATATATCTTCTCTCTCTCTCTTACTATGTATATTCATTCTATCTTTATTAGTTTTGCTCATTTCCTTTTTTATATTTGTTTTTGCTTATTAGCTTCTTTTTATGTTTTAGTAGTGTATTAGCTCTAGTTTTGTTTAGTAGCTTCTTCTTATGTTTTAGTAGATAATGAGCCTTTGGTTTTCTTAATGCCACAAATCTTTCCAAAGGTAGTTGTTGTGTGAACCGGGTGACTCGTCCCAACGATGAATGAAATGACAACCTTCTTAAGGTAATGAGTCGGTTTTATTTGTGTTTAGGTAAAAATATAGTAGTAATGAATAAAAAGATCTAATTAAGTCATGCTCGAAGAGTCAACCATGCTTCAATTGGATTGAGTGCTAAATTTCTTAAGTGAGATTGGCAAATGGAAAGTAGAGAAGGAAGAGTTTGGAGTCCACCATGGCCCACATGATAGAGCAAGAGTCCTTGGTGAGTAAAGTCAATTCTTGAAGCTCAAATGTCACATTACAACTATATGTGCATGAATGTTTAACCTGTCTCCTTGTTGATAATGCATGAGTAGTGTGGGTAATTTTAGTCCCAACTGATGTGTGGATGGCTCATCTTTGACTCGCTGAAATGACCCTTAACTTTTGGAGGTGGAAACTAATTTATTTTCTTAAAGTCAAGAAAAGACTTAAGTTTGGGGAAGTTGATAAGTGGGGATTTTAACTGCTTATTAGCACATTTTAGCTTTTGTTTTGGTCCGAAAGTATTGAATTATGTTCTTGAAACTATTCAAACTATGCAAATTATAGGAATGTTGGAAGTTTGGTCTATCAAGATGAAATCCGACTCAAAAAGGAGTGTCTCGAAGCACAAGGCAATAAAGGGCGAACAAGTAAAAATATGCGGTCCGCAGAAGGAATTCTGTGGCCGCCGAAGAAATTATGGACCGCAGAATTCCATCTACGACCGCAAACCAAGAAGCAAAATCTAACAGGACTTTCAGCAATATGCTAATCACACATGAATTGTGCAGCCGCAGAACTGGGCTTTTATTGACAAAGATGTAAAGTTCAGAGAATATGCAAAAAGACTAAGTCATGAATCCTTTGTGAAGTGCGAACCACATAAGAATTGTGCGGCCAAAGAAGTTTGCCTCGCGGATGCAGTTTAGAAATGTGCAGCCGCAGAACTCACGTTCTTGCTAGCTGAAGAAATCTTGTGACCGTATGGAATTGTGCAGTCCCGAGGGGCATTTTGTCCGTGATTTTTGGCCCTGTATAAATAGACGAGTTTCACAAAATTAGGTCAAGTTTGAACATTAAAAGTTCTTGTAGCCATTTCTTTTTACTACTTTAGGATGGTGTTTTATCCATTATATAAATGTGTTGTTGTATACTTGCTTCTATGTGATATGATTTGGACTGGATGCCTGAGAGCACTCCGGGCGGATTGTGTTGTTATGTATGTGACCATGTTGAGTGGATTGTATTGATATGCCCATGATCATGCCGAGCGGATTATGATATTGTATATGTGAACACGTCGGGTGGATTATGATAGAATAATTAACCCAAATAGTCGTCCATCAAATTTCTTAAACTAAAAATAGCCAGCGGATGTATAATATATGCATAATTTATGTATTAAATATGTATAATTATGTATATTCAATGTATAATCTATGTATACGGCTAGAAAAAGTAAACAATAAATATGGCTGGCTATTTGTGTAAAGATCCCATTGTGATATTAGCACGTGAGTTGTCCGTGAGGATCAAGATATTGATATTATAGCACGTGAGTTGTCCGTGCGGATCCAGATATTGATATTATAGCACGTGAGTTTCTGTGCACCACGTGAGTTATCGGTGCGATTGATATTATTAGCACGTGAGTTGTCTGTGCAGCGTGTGGATATGACTTCATCCCCCTAGGGTCACCCTCTCATGTTTCTCTCTTGATGGTGTACATGCGGATTGTGAGAAACTGACGAGTTTTTGGTTGATGTGAGCTCTGGGAGAGCTGGTTACTGTTATAGGATCGAGTTGCATGCTGCAACAGACTGATAGTTGGTTATTGCATTTTATCTTTACTTGAAATTTCCTTGATTTACGTGATTTACTTGCATATCTTCCTCATATATGCTGGATTATCGACTGATAGGACACTTAAAAACAAATAATTATGACCATTAATGTGGTTTTTACCTGAGATTTCCTTATTTGATCATATATCTATTCTATACTTGTTGAAATTATGAACTGCACAGGTGTTAGTGAGTATCATCTATAATTCTTTCTTCTCGTATCTCGCCGAGGTTAGTTAGGATACTTATAGAGTACATGGGGTCGGTTGTACTAATACTACACTTCTGCACCTTGCGTCTAGATCCATGTGTTGATGATGTTGTGTATTGTGAGGGCTGGTATTGAAGATGTTTTTGTGTTCCAGTTATGTTATCACTTGTCCTTAGTAGCTTTAGATTTGAATTCTGTTCATATACATTTCAAACATATCTTGTATTTATTTCATTTCAGTTTTGTAAATCTATGTCTTAGTGGCTCATGACTTGTACTGCCAGTCCTTAGGGAGTTGTATAAAAATTCAGTAACTTCATTTTTGAATCTCTTCATTATCACTATACCGCGTTTTATTCTTATTTGGATTACCTTGTCGGTTGGGTTAGGTGTCATCATGACGAGTTGAATTTTTGGTCGTGGCAAGGATTTTTTCCATCTATAACTTCCCTTCTACTCATTAGTTCACTTCTTTACTTCCAAAATTATCATAAGTCTTTCTTCTTATCTACACTCACTCTGCATCTACTTTAGAAAATTTTCTTTTTCTCTAACCCTCTTAGCAAAAATTTTTAGTGACCCTTTATTACCATGGCTTCTTTTAGTGCACCCTTCAGAAATTTTGGTCTTATTTTCGGTGAAGCCCAAAGAGAAACAAGGACAAAGAAGTTGATGTCGATTCTGAATCTCCCACTATACGCACCATCACAAGTATTGATGACTTCTAAGAGAAGGCCCATTCTGCGTCTTCACGGACTTGGGTTGTTAGTAGGTATCCCTCCTTCATTTGTCCTTCTAGTATAACACTGTGAAGGATGAGTGTGATAAGTGGGGATTTGACTGCTTATTATCACCTTTTAGCTTTTGTTTTAGTCCTAAAGTATTGAATTGTATTCCCGAAACTAATGAAATTGTGCAAATTGCAGGAATGATGGAAGTTTGGTCTATCAAGATGAAATATGACTCGAAAAGGAGTGTTCCAAAGCACAAGGGAATAAAAGGCACAGAAGTAAAAATGTGCAGTCCGCGGAAGGAATTCTGCGGCCGCAGAAGAAATTGCAGATCGTAGAATTCCATTTGCAGCCGCAAACCAAGAAGCGAAATCTAACAGGATTTTCGTCAATGTCCGAATCACACATGAATTGTGCGGCCGTTGAACCAGGATTTTATTGACAATGACCCAAAGTTTAGAGAATATTCAGGAAGACCAAGTCCTGAAGCCTTTATGAAGTGCGGACTCCACAAGAATTGTGCGGCCGCAAAAGTTTACCTCGCGGCGCAGTTCAGAAATGTGCGGCTGCAGAACTCACCTTCTTGCCAGCTGAAGAAATCTGCGGGCTGCACATGGAATTGTGCGGCCGTAGAACCTTCCGAAGGGCATTTTTGTCCACGGTTTTTGGCCCTGTATAAATAGACGAGTTTCACAAAATTAGGTCAAGTTTGAACATTAAAAGTTGTTGTGGTCGTTTCTTTTTACTACTTTAAGAAGTTTTACATTATTTTGGTGCTTTAACATTAGATTTCATCATTTTAATCTTTCACTATGGGTTTAATTAGTTTTTCTTCTTTATTTTCTTCAAACCCATTATGAGTAGCTAGATTTTTACTAGTGTTGTGACCCAACACTATTGTGTAAACCTTACGGGTGATTAATTTTATGCTTGTTTATGATTGGGTGTTGATTATTTAGCTTAGTTCATGCTTCAATTTTAGATTTAGTGGTTTCAAACATTGATTCATGCCTATTTGACCTAGTCTCTACTTGAGAAAGAGAGATCTAGTCTAGGATAACTTGGCTAACAAGGAATTGGGTTGGTTGAGAAATTGATTAGCCTAATTAAAGGGTTCAAACTAGAGACAGTAAGAACCCGACTTGAGCTCATATCAACTAGTTTGTTTGTTACCCGTTTGGACTTGAGAAAGCCAAATTGGGCAAAATAACTCTCTGGCCAAGAGTTATTGAGTGGGTAACATAGAGTTGGGAGCTATAATACATCCCAATCAACAAAAAAATATAAACGTCTTTATCCCGTTAGGCAAACACCTAGGTCACGCACAACCCTAGGCATTTAAACTATTTGGAAAAACATCAAATACATTCATCTCTAGTTTATTTACCTTAGTTTACAATCATTAGATTAATAGTAGAAGTAGAAAATAAAACTTTGTTGTGGAAGTGCAATTTAGGTAGTCCATTCGCTTTCTTCAAATATATACTCCTAGCACCCCTTATAACTCCCAGTGGATTCGACCCCGACTCATAGTTGGGTAATTATTATTGCATACGACCATATCATATCTCTTATTGAGGTGTGTTTTGGACGTCATCAGAGTGCAACTACCCTAATCTTGAAATATTTGCCTCGAATATGATAGAACGAGTTACCTTTACGAAGCAGGGTTTACGTATGTTTATACGTATCCCTTTACCTTAGGTCCATTCTACCCGGGGTCGAATGAAGGGCTCAACCCCATTATTTTGGAGTTTTGCTACCAGTGCCAGGTATGCCTAGCACAAGTAGGCCCATCGATATGGCGAATGGTGGCTAGCCTTCACCAACTATGCACGGAGACCGGGGAAGCCCTAACTCTTGCCCAGATGATGAATCTTTTCTCTCCCAAAATTTTCCTTAGGGGAGTAATAAACTTCAACAAACGTGGACACCACGCTCTTCTCACCAACGTGGATGACAATGAGCACGAATGGATGGAGATATTCATCATCATCTCTACTAAGGACATCATCCCGGCCACATCTGCGTCTTTTCTTAAGTTGTGGAATCTCTTTCGTAATTTTTCGATATATTCATTTCCTTCCTTCTTAAAAAGATTATTTTTTGTTGTTGCTAATCTTCTTGTTTCTTTTGTTCCAACTATTCGAAGGGAGCCATCATGAGTTTAAGGTCTGGATCAGTGGCTTCAGAAAATTCTAGAAACCATAACACCAGAATTTAACCGGTGGAAAGAGATGGCCCTCAAATACTGGTGGGAGGCTTTGTCACCTGCTCTGAGGTCGACGTCTTAGCTGACCCCGAAGAGGCCAAAAGGGTGTTGCAAAGTTCCCTTGCCCGAAGCAGTGCTCGCGGATCTGCTTCTGGTGAGGGTGCCTCCTCTTGGAGTCCCCATCCTGAGAACAAACAACCAAAAAAGAGACGTTCTTCCACGACTGGGACCTCAAAATAAGAAAATAAAGAAAACAACGTCCAATCCAGCCATAGTGGTTGTTGTGGATGAAGAGGAAGCCAGTGATGAAGTGTCTCCCCCTCAAAGGAGAAATATATCTTCATCGACTCAACCAGCTCTCAGCCAGGAGATATCCAAAACTCGTCCGCAAGAGAAAACTGAACACTTTGGGGCAAGACGGACCTGGTGAATAATGCCGATTATCGCATTCCATTACCCATTATTTTCTCTGGTCCAAGGAGCTCGAACCCTGGGCCTCTTCTGCGTTCGACCACAGAGCAAATAACAATCAGCTCTGCCACAACTGCTTTTCATCCTTCCACACCAACAACTTCACGCCCATCGACACCAGCTTCTCCTTCACCACCAGCACCGGCTGCATCTCCTCCACCAGCAACAGATGATTGAGAAAGGTGTGTTTCTCCTCCTCGGTCTACAGACCATGGGAATTTGGGGCACAGTTATTCACCCTCTTCCCTAGATCCTCGAGCTTGAGAACTATATGAAGCAGTTGGCTTCAGAAAAATATTTGAAGAAAATGCACTCCCTTCCGGGAGAATACTTGTTAAACAATGCCACACACGGCGCGACAACGGTACCGTACTTGTTTTCTTATAAGTTCTTTTCCATTTACCCGCTACAATGGAAATCCTAACTTTTATACTCTTTTTTTATAGGCCAACTTTCTCGATTCTGAAGGCCTGCAGAGATTGATCCTCGATAAGAATGGACTCACTTCTAAGCGGGATCAAATGTTGGCCGAAAGAAACTAACTTGTTGCGCGCCTCCCAGTATTAGAGGCAAAAGCTGGTGAGATAGGCGAGCTTGGGGCTTGGTTGCAGCAGAGTGAGCAGGATAAAATGGCCCATATCTAAGAAACTACTCAATTACACAAACAACTTCAATAAGCTAAGGCAAAGTGGGTCGAGCTCTACGACGTTGTGCTTGGTGCTTCCGAGCGTGAGTCTGCCTTCGAGGAGCAAATAAATATTTGAACGTAGGCTTAAGCTCCAAAACCAAGGAGGCCAATGCTACCAAGGAGAAGAGGGCCAAGATGGAGGATAGGCTCACGAGGCCCAAGATGGAGGATAGGCCCAAGAGGGCCATGGATCAGAATCAGATTTACTCAACTACAAATGTTGAGCTCGATTCTCACCTTATTGCCCTGAGATCCGAAAGAGACGACCTTCAGGTCGAAATTGATATGCTCCAAGCAAAGCTCCAGAACCGAGAGTATTCCCTCATTTTCTTATAAGACTTTTGTTATATATCATATAAGGAGAAAAAATTTGGAAGAAGCTAAAGTGAGCATCGGTAATATAATGATTGTATTGCCCAGGCCCGAGAACTGGAGTTGTCTGCTCGTGAATGCCTTCCCGCTTGGCCTAATGCAACTAACTCCTCAAGTACTAGTTCTAAGTATTCGGATACCAAAGGGGAGATTGAGAAAGATGAGGATGAAGACCCCGAACCGGAAACTGATCTGCCTTCCTCCTCCGGGAGAAGCGCATATCTCTCTCTCCCTTCGGGCTCCGGCGGCAATGATGCTTAGTTACTTTTTGTAATTTGTAATTATGCCAAACTTTTCACCGTGTTTGGCACGTTGATAAATAAAGATTTTTTTGCTTAAGTGTTGTGAAAAATGTATTCTTTTGCATTGAATTGGTTGAAGCTTCGGGTATATTTTCATCTGATAGTTTTTATTACGATCATAAATTCTTCCAGAATTAACCCTTTATTATGAGTTTCATAAGAGAAGGCCCTTTTATGTTTATGGAGCTCTTGAAGAGGAAGTCTCATTTTCATTTCGGCACAAGCATTTGAAGTTTTCGTTAACTTTCAAATGTAAAATTAAATCATCATTTAGAGAAGACATAAGATAAAAATAAAAGGACTTTATTTTTATTCCTTCTATCTTTAAAAGTACATCAACATTAATTTTCTAAAGAGTGTAGCACATACTTTCAGTATCGTCATCATCCATCAGAAATAATACCTTTTGAGGTGAGTCACGTTCCAATTGTTGGGTAACTTGACTCTATCTTGATTCTCCAACTCGTACGATCTTACCGATAACAGATGAAACCCGATAAGGACATTCCCATGTTGGACCCAGCTTCCCAGCATTGACTTCTTGATTGCTCTGAGTTAGCTTTCTCAAAACCAAGTCTCCTAATTTGAAGTAGGGAAGATTGGCCCTCCGATTATAATATCTTTCCATCCTTTGCTTTTGGCTGCCATCCCCACGTATGCCAAGTCCCTGTTTCGTCTAGAAAGTCAACCTCACCAATATCGCTTCATTATTTGTTTCTTCCTTTGTTCAGGGAAAATTTAAAGTTGGTCCCCTATTTCCACCAGTATCAAAGCTTCCCCTCCATATACGAGAGAGAAAGGTGTTTCTCCCATGCTCAATTTCGCCGTTGTCCGTTATGCTCATCACACACCTAGTAACTCTTCGATCCATTTTCAAAGCAACTTCTAACTTCTTTTTAAGGTTTTGGATAATCACCTTATTGGTTGACTCCACTTTTCTGTAAGCAGTTGGATGGTACGGTGAGGATTTAATCCTCTTGATTTTCAAATCTTCCAAAAATTTTATGAATTTTGAGCCTATAAATTGTGGTACATTGTCGCAGTCAATATCTTTCGGTATTTTGAATCGACAGATTATGTGGTCCCATATGAAGTTGAACATATCACGCTCACCGATCTTTTGGTAAGGACCTGTTTCAACCCATTTAGTGAAGTAGTCAGTTAAAACTAAAAGAAATCTTACCTTTTCGGGACCGGTGACAAAGGACCGATAATGTCCATTTCATGAATGGCCATGGGGACAACACCGAATGCAAGAGTTCTGCTGGTTGATGCACCAATTGCACATGGCATTGACATTTTTCGCATTTTTGAAAGAATTCCTTTTCTTCCTGATCTATCCGAAGCCAATAGTAACCTGCCCTACCAACTTTAGAACTAACAAATCTGCACCAAAATGGTTTCTGCAAATTCCTTCGTGGACTTCTCTTATCATGTAGTTTGCCTCCGAGGCTCCCAGACATCGGGACACTGGTCCTTGATATGATATTCTATAAAATTGCCCATTCACAAGGCAGTAGCGAGCGACTTAGGTTCGTAGTGCTCGGGATGCCTTCAGAACTTCGGGTAATTTGCCATGCCGAAGATATTCGACGAACTCATTCCTCCACTCCCAGTCTAAGTTGGTTAAATTGACCTTGTAGTAACCGTCTACATCCAATACCGAGTGTAGAAGTTGAACAACTATACCGGAGTCAGATCCTTTCATCTCCGTGGGCGACCCCAAATTGGCCAATGCATCTGCTTCCACATTGTATTCCCTTGGAATGTGTATGATCGACCACTCCCTCAACCATGCGAGTAATTCCTGAACCTTGACCACATATTGTTTCATGCGCTGGGAATCTCACTTTATATCGATGACCTTAGAGCCGAGTCCCTAGGCTAGTTCAAGTCCTCCAACAAAAGCCTCATACTCGTCTTCATTTTTAGTTAATGGAACAATCTTAATAGCCTGCCATAGGGTTTCTCCCGAGGCGTGACTAGAACTATCTTGAGCCCGGACCCTTTTACGTTGGAAGCCCTATCCATAAACAAGGTTCAGACTCCTGATGTAGTTTTCGATACCAGCACTGCTTCCTTAGCAGCCAGGGGCATTAACCCGGGACTGAAATCGGCCACAAAGTCGACCAAAACTTGTGACTTGATCGCATTCCTGGGTTTGTAGTCAATGTCGAACTCACTAATTTCGACTGCCCATTTAGCCAACTAGCATGACAACTCAGGCTTGTGGAGGACATTCCTTAAGGGAAAGGATTTCACAACGGTTATCGGGTGGCACTGAAAATAAGGCGTAATCTTTCGAGAGGCAACTACGAGAGCTAAGGCCAGCTTTTCAAGGTGCGGATAGCGCGTCTCCACTCCAGATAATACTTTACTAACATAATAAACAGGAAATTATGTTTCTTCTTCTCGTACTAAAACAATACTTACCGCTACTTTTGAGACCGCTAGATATCCCATTCGATTTAAAGGGGGATAGCCACTATGGTAAATTGGTGTCTTCAATTAAATGATTAATATATTTTTTTGGAGGTTGCCAAGCATTTTCATTGAAGTCCAGCGATCCGTTATGCCTTCACATTCGCCAAACCTTCAAGTTATTATGATCTGCCTTCATAACGTTTCAAATTCAGAGAGACCTGAACCCAAGATATTTGATGAGAATGAAGCTCTTGAATTTCAATTTTTACAATTAAAAAGGTCTTACAATCTTGAGGTTCCTACATCAAGATACAAATATTTTGGTGAAGTTGTGCAAATCTGAAATCGTCGACGTGACAGAATTTAAAGTTAGCTTCAAAATAATATCTGGGACGATTCTCAATGTGCTTGATTTCGAATTTTGGATATGTCTTATATTTTGAGGTTTAGTTTCCATGAAATTAAACGGTTCGTGATTTCGACATTCCTACATCAAGATACAAATATTTTGGTGATGTTGTACAAATCTGAAATCGTCGACGTTACAGAATTTGAAGTTAGCTTCAAAATAATATCTAGGACGATTCTCAACGTGTTTGATTCCTAATTTTGGATATGTCTTATATTTTTAGGTTTAGTTTCCATGAAATTAAACGGTTCTTGATTTCGACATTCCTACATCAAGATACAAATATTTTGGTGAAGTTGTCCAAATCTGAAATCATCGAAGTGACATAAACTAAAGGTAGATTCAAAATAATATCTGGGATGATTCTCAAAGTATTTAATTCCGAATTTTGGATATGTCTTAGATTTTGAAGTCTAGTTTCTACGAAATTAAACGGTTCATAATTTCGACTTTTCTACACGCAAATATGAAATTTTTAACGTGGCGAAATCTAAAGTTGGTTTCAAAACATTATTTGGGTTGATTCTGAAGGTGTTTGATTCTATGTTTTGGATATGTTTTATATATTGAAGTTTAATCTTTGACAAATCAAACGGTTCATTATTTGGACTCTCCCATGACAAGATATGATTCTTTCATTACGAGTACGTAAAGCTGAAAATTATGCAACCAAGATAAATGTCGGGCAATGTAAAGCAAAAGAGAAGCAATCTGATTTAAGATGAAATAAATATCCACTAGGTCAACCTAACATAAGGATAAAAGGGTAGATAATTCTAATAGCCTAATCTAAACAAAACTTGTAGTTGATCTATTCTTTACAGCCAATCTCTAGGTTCTTCTTCTTCTCCTCCAAATTGGACGAATCTTCATCAGTCAGCAAATTTACGTTGTCATATGAAGAAACCTCAGTCTCGGCAACTGAAACTTTTGCCTGAACCTCTTCAACCTCCTTTTGAGTCGCTTCTATAACACCTTCGAGGTTCTCTCTCTCTTGTTGTAATGTCTACAATCTCTTCACAACTCTCTTCAGTTTCTTTTCACTAAAGGAAACTTTCTTGACTTTCTCACTTGCTTCAAGTTTGAACGATTCGAGACGCTCCTTATCTTTGGAAATCATCTCCAGCTTCTCATCTTGACTCGTCTTCTCAGCCAAATTGGATCGCTCTTGCTCATATGAGGCAGCAAGCTCGAAAAGAGAATCCAGTAAACACTCATAAAGAAAGATCTGAAATATTCGCCTTTTTCAGATCCTCAAAAATCTTAGTAATTGGCTCCCTATAAGATGAGAGCAGTTCCCCACGAGTCTTGGAGAGTCTATTTCAAATATCCTTCCAAAGTCCCAAGACAAATTCCTTTTTACGATTAAAGACAATGCTCTTTCCTTCAAAAATAGATACTGCTGTATTTGTCATCAGTGGAATGCGGGTTATCTCATTTAGAGTTTGTTGGTTTAGGGCTCTGTCATGAGGAAGAGATGATGCATTTGAAGGTGACTTCACTTTAGATGTAGGCCCTCCAATAGATTCATCACTCACTTGCGGCTGGTCATGTGAGGATACCACCGGATTCCCAATGGCATTTAACTGCATAAGGAAAAGGCAAAGAAAGTGAATATTTTTTTAAGAGCCATTTGTCCGTTAAAAAAAAGGGCAAGGTGATTGTATTTGTACCTCCTTTTTACAAGCTGTAGGCGTTCTTGAGGGACTATCAACACTTGGAACCTCTACGATCTCTATTGGGTTAGGCCGTTTCCTTTTCCAATTTCGATCTTCATTGGTACTCTGACTTGTATCTTGAGGAAATTGCTTGCTAAATGGAAGAACTGAAGGGTGCTTCTCTAAATCCGCTGAAGTGCACACCACCTCTTTCAAAGCCGCCTTGGAGGGTTTAAGCTTCATTTTCTTATGTTGTGTAGCTACTTTTGGGATTGGAGTACGTGGCTCTTTAACTTTCGGGAGAGTTTTTCCAACACCTTGATCTTCACCTCCTAAAGGAATAGTAGACTTTAGCCCAACATTGTCTACCAAAGCTTGTAAATTATTCTCGAGAAACTTCACATGTGCTTTCTCCCACGAAGACATATAATTGGTGGAGAAAGGCGTCTCCACAGGATCGCCCGTTGGGGGAAAAACCGCGCGTGACATCGACCGATACAACGAACAAATTCTCCAAAATCTGAGTCCTTCATCTAGAAAGGCGTTACGGATATCATTCTCCAAAAAACCGGGGACGTTCTGGTAAAACCCAAATTGACGACCAAACCGATGTGGCCTATAGGTCTCGATGATAAATGAGTTACCATACCTCGAAGGGAGGTAACTAAAATGTAAGCTCATGAAATAATTTGACTCCAACTCTTCAGGGGCATCGTTATCCACATAATAATAAGGACGAGAATTGGTTAACATTGTTGGTGTCCAAACTATATCCTCCCCAGTGTGGATGTGTTTCCTCGCATCCTTCCCATCAAAGAACCTCGCAGCTCCCTCTCCTGAGTATGCCACCATCAAATGGACAGACGGACCCTTAGCAAGTGGATAATGGGTTTTGAAGTAATGTGCAAGCCAGCCGTAAACATAATGAATGGAAAAATAAACTTTGACCTGATCAAGTTGGGAAGAACACGAAATCTTATTCAAACCATTATAAATACTCACCAAAACTGGGATCACAAGGCTAATCTTTCGCCCGCCTGCCATCGTGCTTGCCATCTTAAAAGTCTCGGGACGAATGAAGTTTTCTGCCTTGGGAAACACAAAGGCACATAGCCAAATTGATAAGAATGTTGCTACATAAGTTTCATCTTTCTTGTCAGCCCTCACCCTAAGCTTGGAGAATATAACTTCTTGATCGCTCGACCACCTCGTTGTCTCGGGAATGACTCCATTAGGATTATGTGTCGACTTTAGGTGCGCAGATTTCTTTTCCTTTCGTAGTGGGGCGGGTTTATATATTAAAGTCTTTTTATACCAAAAAATTGTCCACTTGCTGAAAGAGACCTTTTGGTTAGTACCCGTACCTTCCTTAAGGTAATGGAAGGCAGCAAATAAATACTCGCAAGATCGAGGGATAAATCTCATCTGTTTTTCGTCCAAACCAATAATTTCTCTTGTCTCAGGTACCACTTCTCATACGGAGAACCCACAATGGGTAGACCTCCAAGGATATGTAAGTCCCAAAGAGAGATAGATAGTTCCACAGCTGATGTAAGAGGCATGTTCGTCTTGGGTCACCAAGCCTCACAAAATGCTTGCAAAATGTTCGAGTTTCGATCATAAGTGAAAAGTGAAGCATAGACAGCATCATAAATCTTGTTGTATTCGGGGTTTGTTGGCTTCCGCCAAGTACATCTTTAGCCCATTCCCAATATCCTGGGATATGACGATACTCGCCCTCGAATGTTGTTGTGCTTCTCCAACGTACTTCGCCTTGAATTATGCGACGTCCTAAGCTTGGAAAGGTGCTAGCAATGTTTACGTGGCGATGGATTGACGCTCGGAGAGACCACATCTTGGACAATGGATTAGAAGTTGACTTGCGCTCTAAGGTCCAGTTTTCTACATGAAGGGAGTTTCTCAAAGAAGGCCATGAGGCTGCGTACCGGCCAGCTTGCGGGGCGTGAACCAAAAGCTTCATTTGTTCTATGTCATCTTCAGTCTCGATTATGAGATATATAAGTTTGGAGGAATGTGAGATATAGTCTCTGAAACTTTCCATCTCTCGGGCTGCAAGAAAAAAAAAGGAGGGGGGGTGGGGGGGGAGAGGGGTTCATCAAAGTCCAAATCAAGAATATCAAAATAAGCACAAAGGTCTAAATGAGTAAAATGGCCTCCGGTAGTCGGGACACATTGAGAGTAATCTCTCTAGTAGTCGGGCTAAATTGAGAGTAATCTCTCTGATAATCGGGACATTTTGAGAGTAATCTCTCCAGTAGTCGGGCCAAATTAAGAGTAATCTCTCCAGTATTCGGGCCAAATTGAAAGTAATCTCTCCGGTAGTCGGGCCATTTTTTAGAGTAATCTCTCCGATATTCGGGCAAGGATGTGTACCCATCCCCTCACGCCCTAAGATCGTGTCCATCATGCATGGATTATCTTGTTAAACAAGAACAAATCATTCTTGTTTGACCTACAAAAAGCCAAAATGATAACAAAGAAAGAAAAGCACAAAAAAGAAAATTACCTTCGCGTCAATGCCTCCAAGCCGTTAAAAGTATACTCAAAGCAATTTGAACAAACGTTGAAATTGGTACAGAAAGTCATAAGGTGACTATTGAGAGCTAAATGTCGATGTGGGAAAGAAACTGCAATTGTTCGATACTAACGCGAACTAGGAGAAGGTATTCAAAAAGGATTTGGTTTTGTATAATCCGTCTCTGAAGGGGATTTGGATTTGTTTGGCGGCGACAGTAGTTTGTTTACAACGGGGAATCAATAATCCATAGTTTTCCCTTTAATCATGTAACGTCGACACCAAAATTCACTAAACAAGGAAAACACTTTAAAAAAAGGGTACAAACTATGATCACGTAGATGCATTTATCTAAAATTATGAAAAATTGTCATCTCCAAGTAATATTGGATTCAAGTACCAATGTATGGCTAAGCTTTATTCCTTTCTAAGAAATGTACTGACTTATAAGTCTCATAGTCAGATTATTTTAAGCAGCTAGCATACTACAAATGAATCACAAAAATACATGTTTTGAGGTAAGTTGATCCGAGGATCATTCACCGGTACTTCAAGCCTCGCCTTGAGGTTTATTAAATTCACACCTCAAGTAAATCTTGAAGTGGGGGCATTTCTAGGCATATAAATTTTATTGGAATTAAATCAATAAAATAATTTGGACTACATATTAAATTCAAGATATATTAGTCAAAATAAATATTATGGGCTAATATATAAATGAATTAATTATATAGGTCCAATATATATGGATTAAATAAATAAGTCATAATCTAATGGGCTACAAATGATGAGCCCAATTCATTAAGCCCAAAATTCCATTGGCCCAAATTGATGCCCACGTGTCAAATGACGTGGCACGCCAAGTCAAGCGGAAGGGCCAATAGGATCATGCCACATGTCAAAATGACAAAGCATGCCAAGTCACATCAAAAGGCCAATGAAATCACGCCACGTGTGCAAGTGCCATGTTCTGGCCAATCAAATGCGGCCATGTCACACTTCAATTTGATTGGTCGGAAAGAGTTTGTTCTTATCATAACTCTTCCCTTCCACAACTATAAATAGGGGTCTTCATAACTCAGAAAAGACACCAGAAGTTATAACAAGAAGCAAGAGAGAGCTTGTGGATCAAACGCCACAAATTTCTCTACAAGTTTCAAGCTTCAAGCAATCAAGTTCAAGTTCAAGAAATCAAGTCCAAGCTCAAGAACGAAGAACAATTCAAGTATTCAAGATCAAGAACGAAGTCAAATCAAATACAAGGCGTTCAAGATCAAGGCTACTCGTTCGTGATACAATTCATGGCAACAATCAAAGTGTTCGCGACGGATAAATCAAATTCAAATTCAAGATCAAGCTCAAAGGCCCTTGAATTCATACTAGAAAAGTAGAATCAGAGGATTAGTAGAGATTATACACTCATATTATTTGAAATCAAATACTACGATTGTTGCAATATTTTTCGGTCCTGATTTTATTTTCTCGACGCAATTTTTTTGTCTACAATGAGTTTTGAAAAAAAAAAATTATATGGACAAACAGGTCCCTAGTATCTCAAATACGCAGTAAAAACTTTATTCACTTTCTAAATTATCAAACTTTGTCTTTTGTCAAGTTATAGATTGAAAACCTACTTGTAAAACTTATCTTCAAATATCACCATCTTTTTTTTGAATTCTTTTTCTAAATTTTAATTTTAATTTTAAATTACCCATTAGTAATAGAATAGTACTTCTTCCGTTTTAATTTATGTGAATTTATTTGTTATAGTCCGTGCCAAAAAGAATGATCACTTTCCTTATTTGAAAATAATTTACCTTTATGCAATAATTTATAGCTACACAGAATATACGTGCCTCATTTTACACCATAAGTACCACTTTCCTTATTTGAAAATAATTTACTTTTATGCAATAATTTATAACTACATAAAATATACGTGCCTCATTTTACCAAGTAAAATGAGTTCACATAAATTGTGAAACTGGGGGAGTATTTTATTTCTTCCCGTAGGTTTTAATTGGCAAATGCTCCAACGGTAAAGTTAGATCGTCGTAGCTAGGGCTTTGCATGGATCGGATCGGAACATATTTAGCACATTTCGGATCGGATTTTTGAATTTCGGATTCTAAAAAATGCAATCCGAATCCGATCCGAATTAATATCGGATTGGATCGGATGTTAAAGTTAGGAGCGGATCGGATTTTTGAATTTCGGATCTGATTATTATTCCTCAAAGTTGCAAACTCATATGTATATTTTCTTTGTAAAAGAGACAATACAGTAAGAAAAATTCATGTTTATGCAATTATGAGAGTACTATGACGTTAATATAACTAAATCCGTCAATTGTAAATGTAATAACTTGAAGGAAAATGTAAAGGAAGTACTAATTATCCGAATTAAAGTTTCGTATTTATACATGTCCTAATAATTTTGAATTTCGGATCGGATCAGATCGTATTAAAATTATACCTCTAATTCGAAATTTTAATAAACACAATCCAAAATTCAAAATCGAAAATTAAAGGAATCGGTTCAGATTTTGGATATCCGATCCAAATGAACAGCCCTAATCGTAGCCATGTTATTCATCTACCGGAATACAAGACGTGTCAAAATTTGTATGGGTGAAAGGTGTCAATTTTACTTTTCACCTGTCTCTCTCAGAAAGCTGAAAAAGCTTTTACTGTCACACTTTTTTACCGCTACACTAAATAGGAGTACTCCAGTAAATAGTGACTAGTGGGTACTCTTTCGGTCACAGTCACAGTGCACTGCCAAAAATCGAACGGTTTCTGTCATTTCTAAATGTGTTTAACTTTTAATGTATTTACGATATAAAAAATATTTACTCTTTTTATTTAATTTACATGATATTTTTATTTTAAAAAGAATAATAGTATATATTTATATTTAAATAATTTAGTTTATCAAAAAAATTAATTATAAGCTTTCTATTTATCCTTAATAAAATAATTTTATAGCCATACAAATATTATGACATATTTAAAATTATAAATTATAAATTTGTTTTAGAAATCTTGCGCCAATCAAATTCTTATATGTAGTTAGGAATTAGGATTTCAATCTAGCTACTAATCGAAAATTTAATTTTGATGTAATGTCTTCTCTTTGAATATAACTTAGATAGTACTACGTCAAACTAATTTAAAGAAAAATATAGGGTTTCCAAATAATAATAAAAAGAGAATGAAATAAAAGGTTAACTTACAAGCCTCATGCCTCGTGCCTTATTCTTTTTTTATTTCTTTTTCTTTTCTTTTTCTTAGTATGTGCTTATGCATGTGTGTTCAAGGGTTCACGCCATTCATGTGGTGGTGGGGGTGA
>ML409549.1:2325-35636 GCA_005239525.1 Nicotiana knightiana | reverse complement strand
GGGTTATAAATGCTCGTATTTTTCTTTCTTATATTTCCTTATTTTTTCTTCCTTTTTTCCGCTTTTATCTTGAAGCTTAAAGCTAATAAAATTAGGAGAAAAAAACAACCAATAGTTTTGATTTTACCAACGTAGCACATAGGACATAAAAACACGCGGGCACAAACTTCTAAAATGTGAGTGAGTATAATTCTAAAAATTAGTTCTGGTAAGTGCTGGTTTTACCAAAATATATTACTCCACATTGTCTGTAATATTTTTGTTTATAACGATGGTGTTTGAAATAATTTGGTGTACACCTCAATTGTTTCGGAGGATATTTACAATCTTCGATCATTACATGTATCAAACATCTATGACCATCCCGATTCAATAGAGTCCAGATTTAAAGTGCGGTTCTTTTGGACACAAGGGATCGAAATAGGTGAAAAAAATTTAGTAACCTTTTTATATATAACGCCCTTTTATAGGGTGCTATACTTTAACTTCTGTTTTGTCCGTTAAGGTATAGCGTGGTAAATAACCGCGCTATACCTAGTGTTTGTATTTTAACGCATAGCGCTTTAAAGAAAGGGTTTAAATCGCCCCCTACTATTGCTTATTAGTTGCTTGTGCCACTCGTTACACTTTTCGGCCATTCTCGTCTCTGCCGTTAATAAAGTTTGAAAAAATACCCCTAACCCTAACGTTTTGACCCTGTGGCAGCTGACCACATCAATTTTATCCAACTCAGCTACCATGTCAGCGGTCCCACCAAATTAAAACCCCCACGACATCCATTTCATTTTTCGGTACAATTATTTCCTTACCTTCCACCCCTAACACTTTTTCATTTTTCTACGTTCTTTCTCCTTCATCTTTCTATTGCAGACATCACATTCACCAACATAATTTTTTTTTTTTTTTGATAATTTTCACCAAAATGAAATTTAACCAGCCAAACTCCAAAATCAATAGTTATTTTTCTGTTTCAAACTCAATGGTAATTGTCTATCAATTTTCAAACTTCAAAACACCACAATACCTAAATTCACAATTTAATTTTTATACCAAACTTTAAAGATTACACTGAGGTGGTGACTAAATTTTTCTCTCCTTCAAAAAACTTGTTTGGTGTTGTTATTAGAGCTAAACATCAAATTCTTCTTCTCATTTGAAGAATCTGCGATGAAATTATGAAACCCACTACTTTCTTTTAGTGCCAAATTTTTTTGAAACCCCATTCAATTTGTTGATTATGCATAGAGAAATGGGTTTGGTGTTGCCGTTTTGAGCTTGAAATCGTGAATCAAATACTGATTTGGTGAATTTGAGTGAAAAACGGACTTGAACTACATTTTTAAGTCGTCGAAATCAAAGCTCCAAAGGGACTCAAGAAACTGAAATTTCTTGCTTGATTCCTACTGAAATGGAGTGAAAAAATAAATATCGGAGCTTAAAACGAGAAGAATAACATAGGTGTTCAAAAAATTGAAAAATCACCATGGAAGAGTTTATAAGAGAGCTCGAGAACATAGGATTTAAGTACTCTGATCAACTGAAGTTTAAGCTAAAGTGTTAGCTGGGGTTTGTAAGGATATCAATTTTGAAAGTTGTGGTTATCATCTGTCCATTTGGTGAATGTTTTTGTTTGGATTGGATAAATTGAAGCCAAAATGAAAGAACTCGTTGACTTTTTTCGGCGAGTTTCGCCGATTCCAGTGACAAATAATAGAGGTAGTCAGTAGTGGTGGCCTTGTGACTTTTTCGGCGAGTTTCGCCGACCTGTTTGAATGACGAAACATGAAGAAGGAGAAAGGAGACGAAGATGGGAGCCACTATAAATTTTTTTGTGAAATGCCATAGTTTTCGGCGATTTTAGTATGAGGTGAGGTAGAGAAGATGAGAGAAAGGGTGGAGAAGTTACGAGTGGGGGTCCTTTATGTTAGGGTTTTAATTTGGTGGGATCGATGACATGGCAGCTGACATGGAAGCTGACATGGATAAAATTAATAGGGTCAACTGCCATAGTGGAGGAACGTTAGGGTTAGGGGTAATTTGTAACTTTGTTAACGGTAGGAACAAGAATTGATGAAAAATATAACGGGTGGCACAAGTAAATAATAAACAATAATAAAGGGATATTTTTTACCATTTTTCCTTAAAGAAATGAGCTATACATCTGTTCATTTACTGTTCATTTTCGGAAGGCTTACATAAACCGACAAAGTAGTTTATTTTTTCTTTACAGAGGATCTCATTAATTAATTAATTTAACTGATAAACCCGTTGTCTATACATCTGTTCATTTTCATTATTTCTTTTCAATTTCCTTCTTTTCATTGTTCGTGAAATACACTTTTTGGTGTCTTGTTATGCTTGATGAGTACAAAATAAATTTTATAATCCTTTTATTTTGTTTCTGTTGTTTTTATGTTTGTAAGATATATACCATATTATGCTTACTATAGTTTATTGTATTTCTCCTTGTTAAACAGATTAGATATGAATATCGATGATCAAATATTATTGTTGATGTGCTTATATTGGCATAGAAACAATTATAGACTAGAGTATGATAAAAAAAACAAAGATTTAATATCGTCTTTATCTGGTCAAAAGTATACATTAGAATTGTTGTCGGGCACTAGTCGACAATATATAGAATTAATGCGCATGTCACGTGATGCATATGTTCGGCTATGGCAGCATTTTAGGCACAATGAATGTCTCACAGATAGTAAACATATATCTGTCGAAGAGAAGATAGCTATTTTCTTAACTATTATAGGACATAACGAGCGTTTTGTGGTTATTAAGAGAAGATTTCAACATTCATCGCAAACAGTTCACAAGTACTTTCATGAGGTTCATGATGCAATGATGAAGTTTGCAAATGAGATGATAACACCTCCTATATTTGATACGAATCTGAATATTCCTTGTGCTAATAACAGGTTACAAAGAATTTTTAAGGTATTTTTTGTCATATATTTTATAGAATTTCACAAAAAATAAATTTTTTTCTTTACTTTTAACTTAACTTTATGTATTGCCAGGGAGCAATAGGTGCACTAGATAGGACATTAGTACATGCTGTTGTTCCAGCTAATCAACAGATTGTTTACAGAGGAAGAGGAAAGGGTAAATGTTATCAAAATATTTTTGCAATATGTGACTTTAATATGGTCTTCACTTATGTTTATGCTGGATGGAAAGGGGTAGAACATGATGCACGTATTCTAACAGAAATTGTATCTAATCCAGAAAACGGCTTTCCATTTCCCCCATCTAGTAAGTGATAGAATTTAAACAATTGAATGAAACTTTATCTTTTTAATATGATCACTTAACTCTTTTGTTTAATGTCAGATAAATACTATTTATATGATGCGACATATCCTAACACTCGGGAATTTCTAGCACCATATCATAATATTCAATATTAGTTAGGAGATTATCATCGTAGGCGTGCTGTAACTAAGGAAGAAAAGTTTAATCATGCTCATGCACAACTTCGAAATGTCATCGAGTGTGCTTATGGAGTACTGAAAGAAAGATTCCCTATATTGGACAAGATGCCTCCATGTCCTATTGATATTCAAAGAGATGTTGTTATTGTATGGTTTGCAGTTCATAATTTTATCAGAAATGAGCCCATCAATGATGATTTGTTTAATCAGTTTGATTTGCCTCAAGTAATATGTGACGAAGAACAACAACAAGAAGCAATATTGGATGAAACTAATGTAAGTGACCGGCCTTAGCCTCGTCACTACTTTGTCGAGGTTAGCACTTACAGAGTACATGGGGTCGGTTGTACTTATACTACGCTCTACACTTCTTGTACAAGTACCGGATTTGGTACTAGAGGGGTTCAGTAGACTAGCTCGAACCCAGTTATTCAGTGGAGACTTGAGGTATAGTTGTACGACGTCCGTAGCTCTGAAGTCTCATTCTACTTCATTTTCAGTTGTTTAGTTTGTTTCGAACAATTTTGCTTATTTCAGACTTTATCTATATTACTCTAGACACTCATGTACACATGACACCAGATCCAGAATTTGTATTTGGTTTTCGTCACTTATTAGTTTATTATCTTATTTAAGACTATTTAGTTTCATTGTTATCATTTAATTTAAAAATTACTAAAAATGGTTAATATTTATATCTAACATTGGCAGGCCTAGCAAGTGTAATATAAGGCGCCATCACTGCCCCGAGGATGAGAATTCCGGATTGTAACACTAACACATTAATTTCTTGAGTACAACGGGCATAAACAATAGACAAAGTTGGGCTTTAAGTTAGTGGTTCTTGTCACTTTATGGGTTTTCTTCTGCCCATCAATTTTTATGCTCATTTTATGGCACTAATTTTTGGACACGTGCGTTGTACGTGTGTCCACGTGTACAAGTATAGATTTTTTAAATGAAAGTGATAATATTAAGACGTATAAGTAATGAGTAGTATAAAATGTAAAGAAAAAATTACAAGCAGAATGGTTTTTCTATTTTATGAGTTGATTATGGGACTTTAGTGATTAGATGTCGTCTGAACTTGAAAAATAAAATCAGTTAATTTAGTTAGTTATACAATATAGATAATAATGTAATTACTTATGTTGTTCGTTTCAAACATGTTATTAGTGCATATCGTACCTAACACTTATTTGTAGACGATTTTCATGGCATATGTTTCACTTCGACGTGTCGGTTGCGCTGTCATGACGAGAACTTCTATTATAGATATTGATACCCCTCTTTATAGTGCAATGTACAGTTGTTCATGGAAAATATATGTTGGGGCAAATACAAGCCAACATTGGGAATAGTTTGGCCTTGTGCTTTATTTATTATCATTGCAAAGCAAAGACATACTAGAAATTGCTTCTGAATAAACTTGAAAGGATCTCCTTCATTTTAAGGTTGTGAAAACTGAATGCATGGAATAAAAACATGCTTTGTTGCACAATGGCCAATCCTAATTTTTGCATGTAAAATATTATTGTCAAAACCTCTACATATCATTCTTATTCCATTACATAAGCCATTTGAAGGGTCTAAATTCCTGAGTAACATGATGGGTGCGTTCTCCTTCAAAACTAACCTGCATAAGAAATGAAAAATTAAAATGAAAGTTATTTTTTATTGTATCTTTCAGGTGTGTATGCATGTGATAAAACAAAGAGAAATAGGGTCGCAGGCCGCAACATATTGATCAATATTATTATTATTATTATTATTATTATTATTATTATTATTATTATTATTATTATTATTATTATTGCATATAGGTTAATGTAAGTGACCCTTCTTAGCCTCATCATTACTTCGTTGAGGTTAGGCTCGATATTTACAGAATACATAGGGACGTTTGCGCTCATACTACACTCTGCACTTCTTGTGCAGATATTGGAGTTGGTCCCTGCGGCTTTCAGTAGACTAGCTTTGATTCAGTTATTCAGTGGAGACTTGAGGTATAGCTGCACGGTGTCTGCATCCATGAACTCCCCTTGTACATCATTTTCAGTTGTTTACTTTGATTCAAATAGTTATGCTTATTTCAGACTTTATCTGTAGTATTTTAGACGCTCGTGTACACGTGACACCAGGTTCGGGATTTGTATTTGGTTTTTGTCACTTATTAGTTTATTATCTTATTTTAGACTATTCAGTTTTATTATTGTCATTTAATTTGAAAATTATTAAAATGGTTATTATCTATATCTAACAATGGTTTGCCTAGCAAGTGAAATGTTAGGCGCCATCACGTTCACGGGGGTGAAAATTCTGGGTCGTGACAAGTTGGTATCAGAGAACTAGGTTGCCTAGGTCTCACGAGTCAGGAGCAAGCTTATTAGGGTCCGGATCGGTACAGAGACATCTGTAGTTATCTTCTAGAGACTATGGAGTTTAGGGAAAAAAATTCACTTCTTTCTTTCTCTATCGTGCGATTCCATTCTATCATTGATGATTGAATCATTCTACTCTTTTTCTCTCGTAGATGGCGAGAACACGCATAACATCAGCAACCAGACAGGAGCTGGAGCCCCCTGTGGCAGCTACTACCAGGGGCAGAGGTCGAGGCGGAGGTCGAGCCAGAGGCTGAGGTAGAGCTCAGCTTAGAGCTCGGGCAACAATACCCTCAATGGAGCCTAAGATTGATCATGAGGAAGAGGTCCCAGCTCGGACCGTGCCCGCCGGACCAGCTCAGGTCCTGGAGGGATTCATAGCCACTCCAGTGCTTCAGGAAGCTCTAGTCTGCTTGGTGGGCCTTATGAAGAGTGTGACCCTGACCGGTGCATTTTCGGTCGAACCAGCTGTCTCTCGGGCTGAGGGAGGAGCACAGACTCTCACTACTCACACACCAGAGCAGGTGGATCCCCTGTATCAAACTCTAGCAGCCTAGCCAATTAGGGTGGTTCAGCCAGTTGTTGTGGCATAGGCCGGTGATGGGCCCACTATGTCTTCTGAGTCTTTTTTAAGGTTGGATAAGTTTACTAAGCTCTTCCCTGTTCATTTCAGTGTCGCACTTTTCGAGGACCCACAAGATTACCTGGATCGTTGACACAAGGTGTTGCGTTAAATGGGTATAATTGAGACCAATGGGGTCGACTTTGTAGTGTTTCAGATGACCAGTTCTGTCGAGAGATGGTGGAGAGATTATATGTTGACTAGACTAGATGGTTCACCTACATCTACCTGGAATCAGTTCTCTCAGCTATTTCTGGAGAAGTTCATTTCTTTCACTCTGAGAGAGGATTATCGTAGGCAGTTTAAGCGTCTTCAGCAGGGTAGCATGACTGTCACCCAGTTTGAGACTCGATTTGTGGACCTAGATCTCCATCCCATTGTCTTACTCCCTACTGAGAGAGAGAGAGTGAGGAGATTCATTGATGGGCTCACTTTCAGTATTAGGCTGCAAATGGCCAAGGAGACTGGAGATGACATTTGTTTCCAGTGGGCCATAGATTTCGCTAGACGGATCGAGATGGTTCGTGGTCAGGAGAGGGGCCGGTGTATGATAATAGGCCTCATCATTTTAGTGGTTCCAGTGGTGCCTCATCTGGGGGCAGGGGTTCTTTCGGTAGAGGCCATCCTTATAGACCGATTCAGTCAGCTCTCTAGGCAGTGCTTCGGGCAATTGTGGTTCTTATAGGTCTCGTCCTGAGCAACCAACATTTAGTTCACATTCAGCTACTATCAGTACGCCACCGCTTTAGAGTTACTACAATGGCTATTCAAACTGTCAAGGTCAGTATTTGTTTCAACATCCTAAGCTGCCGAGTGGGTGCTTTGAGTGTGGGGGAATATGTCACATAAGGAGGTATTGGCGTAGATTGTCGAGAAATAGATCTCAGTAGGGTTCTTGTGCCATCGTACTGGCACCGGTTGCTCTACCGGCCGCTTAGCCAGTCAAAGGCGGGGGTTAGATCGTTAGAGGTGGAGACCAGCCAGCTAGGGGTTGCCCGAGGGGTGGAGGTCAGAGTGGTGGGCCCAACCTCATTTCTATGCATTCCCAACTAGACCCAAAGAAGAGTCATCTGACGCCGTCATCACAGGCATTGTTTCAATTTGCCATAGAGATGCTTCAAATCTATTTGATTCGGGCTCTACTTATTCCTATGTGTCATCCTATTTTGCTTCATAACTGACTGTGCCTCGTGATTCTTTGAGTGCTCCTGTATATGTGTCCACGCCTGTGGGAGATTCTATGTTTGTAGATCGTGTTTATCACTCGTGTGTGGTTTCTATTGGGAGCCTTCAAACTTGTGTAGATCTCCTACTTCTTGATATGGTGGACTTTGATGTTATTTTGGGTATGGATTAGTTGTCACCTTATCATTCTATAACGTTTTCCACGCCGGGATTGCCCCGATTAAAGTGGAGGGGGACTCTTGGCTATTCTACTAGCAAGGAGCATTCATGGATTTGATGAACCGGGTATCCAAGCCCTAATTTGATTCTTTTGTGATCATATTCATTGATGATATCTTGATCTACTCCCACAGTCGAGAGGGGCATGAGCAGCATCTTCGGATTGTACCTCAAACTCTGAGAGATAGTTAGTTATATGCCAAGTTTATAAAGTGTGAGTTTTGGTTAGACTCAGTCTCATTTTTAGGGCATTTTGTATCGGCCGATGGCATAAAAATGGATCCTACAAAGATTGAGGCAATTCAGAACTGTCCCAGACCTACTTCATCTTACGAGATTTGGAGCTTCCTGGGTTTGGCCGGTTATTACGGCCAGTTCGTGGAGGGATTTTCATCCATAGCATCCCTATTAACTAGATTGACTTAAAAGGGCGCCCCATTTAGGTGGTCGGATGAGTGTGAGTTGAGTTTGCAGAAGCTCAAGACTACATTGACTACAACTCCGATGTTGGTATTACCTATTGGTTCAGGATCTTACACGGTGTATTGTGATGCATCTCGTATTGTTCTCGGTGTAGTATTGATGCAGGATGGTAGAGTGATTGCATACACGTAGCAACACTTGAAGGTTCACGAGAAGAATTATCCTGTTCATGACCTAAAGTTGTTCATGCACTGAATATTTGGAGGCATTACCTCTAGGACGTGTCGTATGAGGTGTTCACGGATCATCGGAGTCTACAGTATTTGTTCAAGAAAAAGGATCTCAACTTGAGGAAGATGAGGTGGTTGGAGTTGTTGAAAGACTATATATCACCATTTTGTATCATCCAGGGAAGGCCAATGTGGTGGCCGATACCTTGCGTAGAAAGGCTGTGAGTATGGGTAGCCTTGCGTATATTTTAGTTGAGGAGAGGCTGTTAGCATCAGATGTTCAGGCTTTGGCCAACCAGTTCGTGGTTTTAGATGTTTCAGAGCCTAGTCATTTTCTAGCTTGTACGGAATTTCGGTCTTCTGTTATGAGTGCATCAGAGAGCGTCAGTATGACGACCCCCATTTTCTTGTCCTTAAGGACATGGTACGACACGACGATGCCAAATAGGTTACCATTGGAGATTATGGGGTTTTCCAAATGCAGGGTTAGATTTGTGTGCCCAATGTGGATGTGCTTCATGAGTTGATTCTTGAGGAAGCCCACAGTTCCTGATATTTTTTTCATTCGGGTGCCGCGAGGATGTCTCAGGACTTGCGGCATCACTATTGGTGGGGTAAAATGAAGAAGGATATGGTTGCATATTTAGCTTAGTGTCTAAATTGTCAGCAAGTAAAGTACGAGCATCAGAGACATAGTGGTTTACTTTAGAGGCTTGAGATTCATGAGTGGAAGTAAGAGCATGTTACCATGGATTTTATTGTTGGGCTCCCACAGAATCAGAAGAAGTTCGACGCGATATGGGTCATTGTGGACAGGCTGAGCAATTCGGTGCATTTTATTCTAGTTGAAGTTACCTATTCTTGAGAGCGGTTAGCTGTGATCTATAACCGCGAGATCGTCCGTTTTCATGGTATGCCTGTTTCCACCATTTCTAACCGAGGTACGCAGTTCACCTTGTACTTATAGAGGGCCATATGTTAGGCATGCGGGTCGAGTTGAGTACAATATTTCACCCCAGACGGATGGACAGTCGAGCTCACCATTTAGATATTGGAGGATATGCTTTGCGCTTGCGTTATGGATTTCGGTGGTTCTTAGGATCGGTTCTTGCCGCTTGTAGAGTTTGCCTACAACAACAATTACTAGTCGAGTATTCAAATGGCTCCCTATGAGGCTATATATGGGAGGCGTTGTTCGCTAGTTGGTTGGTTTGAGCCAGGAGAGGCTCAGTTTTTGGGTACCAATTTGGTTCAGGATGCCTTGGAAAAGGTTAAGATAATTCACGATTGACTCCACATAGCTCAGTCTAGGCAAAAGAGTTATGCCAATCGGAGAGTTCGTGATGTTGCATTCATGGTTGGAGAAAGGGTATTGTCCCGAGTTTCACCCATGAAGGGTGTGATGAGGTTCGGGAATAAGGGTAAGTTGAGCCCAAGGTATATCGACCTTTGAGATTTCTGAGATAGTTGGTGAGGTGGCCTACATGCTTGCCCTGGCACTTAGCTTATCATCTGTTCATCCGGTGTTCCATGTCTCCATGCTCCAAAAGTATCACGATTCGTCTCATGTGTTAAATTTTAGCTCAGTCCAACTGGACAAGGATTTGACTTATGAGAAGGAGCCAGTGGCCATTGTAGCCCCGCAAGTACAGAAGATCAGGTCTAAGAGATATCATTCAGTTCGAGTGCAGTGGAGAGGTCAGCCGGTCAAGGCAGCTCTGTGGGAGTCTGAGTCCGATATGATGAGTAGATACTTGCACCTTTTCACCAGTCCAGGTAATCTTCTATGTCCGTTCTAGGACAAACATTTATTTTAGAGGTAGAAAATGTGATGACCCGATAGGTCATTTTGAGATTTATCCTCTATTTCTTGTTCTGAGATCTTGATTAGATTCGTTTATTATTCCTTTATTTGCATACGCAGTCTGTGTCTTTTTCGAAAAGTTTTATGTGAAAAATTTAAGAAATGTGAATTTTTATTGTTAAAATGACTTGAGTTTACTATGGCCAATATCTTGTGTAAATAGAACCGGATCAGTATTTTGATGGTGCCGGTTGGTCCGTATCGAGACTTGAGACTTGGTAATATGCCCGGAATCAAATTTGGAAATCCCTAAATTGTTTCGACTTATTTTACCGAAAACTAGCAATTTTTTTAGAAAGTTGAAGAATTACTAAGTTTGATCGTAAGTTTAAGTCTTAGCTAACGGGCTTGGATTTTGATTTTAAAACTTAGAATAGTTCTGTATTGTTATTTCAAACTTGTCTACAAAATTTGGTTCAGTTCGGAATTGATTTGACATGATTCAGACACTTAAATGTGATTCTAGTGTTCTTGAGTTTCAGTTTGAAAGTTCATTCATTTTGAAGGTTGATTCGTAGATTTAGTTGTTATTTTGGTGATTTGATTACACGAGCAAGTTTGTGTGATGTTATTAAACTTGTGTGCATGTTTGTTTTGGAGCCCGAGGGGCTCGGGTGAGTTTCGGATAGGCTGTGGATTGATTTTAGACATTGGAGAATAGTTGATACTTGACTGTTGCTGGTGCTCTACTGCATATCTCACATTTGTGAGACTCGCTTTTGTAGAAAAATGTTCACATTTACGAGCATGGGGTGTAATGGGGAGTCTCGCATTTGCGAGGAGAAAGTTTGCTTTTGCGAATGAGCAGTGCCCACTATTGCAAAGAAAGAGTCACATTTGCGACTTAATGTATTCCTGCGTAACCTTTGCAATTGCGAAGGTTGGGGTTTCGCATTTGCGAACCAAAATGTCACATTTGCAATAAATATTCTCTTGAGACAGGGTTCGCATTTTCGATCCCTTTCTTGCATATGCGATGTTCGCATTGCAAACAAAACTTCGCAATTTCGACATCCGCAGTTGGGTAAAAGAGGGAAAATGAGACTTAGATCATTTCTCATATTTTCTCAACCCTAAACAACCTAGAGGCGATTTTTCGATTTTCTTCCTAAATTCATTGGTAAATGACTTTAATTAATTTCTTTTCAATTACCCATTACATTTCATGAGATTTCAACATAAAATTAGGAATTTCATGGTAGAAATTAGGGATTTGGGTAGAATTAGGGATTTTTGTAAAATTGAGATTTAGACCTCTAATTCAAGTCAAATTTCAAAACAAATTACATAATCAGGCTCGGGGTGAATGGGTAATCGGGTTATTTTCCCAAACTCGATTTTGACCAAGCGAGCCCCAGGTTGGCTTGTTTGACATTTTAAAAATGATCTAAATTGAACATCTTTCATTCGTGGGTAGTGTCTAAAGCTTATTTTGAATCATTTGGTCAATAATTTGCTAAATATAGTTGGTTTAGAGGCTTGTTCAAAAGGCAAGGTCGTGGTCGAACTTCGAGTTGATTGCGAATTGAGGTAAGTGTTGGGTCTAACCTTGATTTGAGGGAATAAGGAACCGTTGAACATTTTGTTATGTGCATTATATGAGAAACGACGTATATGGGAGGTGACAAGTGTGTATGCTCCGTTGTATTACTTGTTTCCATGATTTTGTTTCTTCATTGTATATCTTGTTACATGCCTTAATTGCTACATGCTTGTTTGACTTCCATGCTATATTTGCTATTTACCATTTAGTATTTCTTGTATTAAATTGTCCATTCCTTTCCTAATTCCATGCTTATTTACTACTTGTCTATATTTACTTTCTTGCATATCTAAATTGTCATATGCCTTGTTTGTCTTATAATTTCGTATCATTTGTTGTCTTTAATATTGTAGTTTCATTTGTGCGAATTGTTAAATTGGTAAATACCATTGAGTTGGTAAAGTTTAGACCTTCGAGTTGTCCGAGATTCTTTGATTATCATGTTATTCTCCATTGTTCGTACATTTGTTCTCTTGATGTAGAACTTCTTGTAATTCTTGGTTGTTTAATTGGTATTGCTGATTGAAATTGTTTAGGGAGTGGGTTGTACGCTGCAACAAAAATTAAAAAGTAATGGATTGAAATGGCGGAATAAGGAAAAATTATGATATTGACAGATGATGATATGGTGGGATCGTGTTGCGTGCCGCAACAGATTGTTTAAAGTTGATATTGTGGGACCGGGTTGCACGTTGCAACATATTGATTAATATTATATTTCCTTGTGACTGTTGGATTTTCCTCTGTAATTGAGATGTGTTTTATGACTTGTTATTCTGGACTCTTTGTTAGGTGGATTTCAGTTTGTCGTTATGAATTAACTGCTTTACTTTCATTCATGTCTTTTCTATTATTAGGTTAATGTAAGTGACTAGCCTTAGCCTCGTCACTACTTCGTCGAGGTTAGGCTCGACACTTACAGAGTAAATGGGGTCGGTTGTACTCATACTACACCCTGCACTTCTTGTGCAAATACCAGAGTTAATCCCAGCGGCGTTCAGTAGACTAGCTCGGATCTTGTTATTTAGCGGAGACTTGAGGTATAGCTGCACGGCGTCCGCAGCCCTAAAGTCCTCTTCTACTTCATTTTTAGATGTTTACTTTGATTTAAACAGTTATGCTTATTTCCGACTTTATCTGCAGTATTCTAGACACTCATGTACACATGACACCAGATCCGGAATTTGTATTTGATTTTCATCACTTATTAGTTTATTATCTTATTTCAGACTATTCAGTTTCATTATTATCATTTACTTTAAAAATTGTTAAAAATAGTTATTATCTATATCTAACATTGGTCTGCCTAGCAAGTGAAATTTTAGGTGCCATTAGGTCTCGAGGGTGGTAATTCCGAGTCGTGACACTAAAACATTAACTTCTTGAGTACTTCGGACCTAAATAATAGACAAAGTTGGGCTTTAAGTTAGTGGTTCTTGTCACTTTATAAGTTTCTTTTTCCCATTAATTTCTTTGCTCATTTTATGGCTTTTTATCTAGTTTTTGAACACGTGTGTCCCACGTGTACAAGTACAAATTTTTTTAAATGACAGTGATAATATTAAAATGTGTATGATAATATTAAAATGTGTATGTAATGAGTAGTATAAAATGTAAACAAATAAATACAAGCAGAATGGTTTTTCAATTTTATGAGTTGATTATGGGACTTCAACGGTTAGATGTCGTCTGAACCTGAAAAGTAAAATCAATTAATTTAGTTAGTTATGCATTATAGATAATAATGTAATTACTTATGTTATTCATTTTAAACATGTTATAAGGTCGTATCGTACCTAACACTTCCTTGTAGACGATGTTCATGGCATATGTTTCACTTCGATGTGTCGGTTGTTCTGTCATGATGAGAGCTTTTGTTGTGGACATTGATATCTCTCTTGATAGTGCAACGTACAGTTGTCCATGGGAAAATATATGTTAGGGCAAATACAATCTAACATTGGAAATGGTTTGGCCTTGTGCTTTATTTATTGTTATTGCAAAACAAAAATGTACTGGAAATTGCTTCCGAATGAACTTGAAAGGATCTCCTTCATTTTCAGGGTGTGAAAACTGAATGCGTGGAATAAACACATGCTTTGTTTCACAACGGTCAATCATAATTTTTGCTTGTAAAATATTGCTGTCAATACCTCTATATATCATTCTTGTTCCGTTATATAAGCCAGGTGTTGTTGCATCATTCAGGTGGGTATGCATGTGATAAAACAAATAGAAATAGGGGATAAACAAAATATGTTTATAAATCTTAATGTATATGATAAAATACCTATGTGGGGGGAGATCATTGGGTGTTAAAGTATTTAGATATTCTTCTTGATAATAATTATTAGTGTCATCTTCTTCAGAGCCATAACTAATAAATATTTTGCTTTCACCTAGGAACATAGCTATCAACCTCTCATTTAGCTTAGCAACATGCTCATTTCTGCTTGCTAAGATAGCCCTCCCCATCACATATTCTGCAGTGTTAGCATTCTGTTGTAGAGATGGATATATTTTATTTTGTTAAGCATTATTCAACAATACCATCACTATTATACTTGACAATCAAATTTTCAGGAAGAAGGATCAAACTTTCTCTTATTGTGGGCTTTTCTCTGTTGCCAACACGAATAAAGAACTCAGTAAATGTTGGATCAGTTAGTGCTCTAATATTTCTGGTAATTTTGATTCTTCCATCAAAGGCCAGAGATTTGTTTTTACCAAGCTTGCATTGACTTTTTTTCTCTAGTAGATTTTGGAACAACTGGTAATACCTGACGAAAATCTCCTGCAAAAGCCATAACTTTTCCACCAAAAGGTTTATCAATGTCCATTATATCTCTAAAGCTCATGTCGACTATTTCTACTGTTTGCCGCTTGGCCATGGGCGCTTTAACCCATATTACTAATTTTGCTTTTCGAATCAATTTGGCTATACCATTTTGTTTGGACATTTTTTTCATGGCCGTTTCATTTTTTTGGAGAAGAATGTCAAACCTAGAGTGAGATGTACGGCCTCCTGATGAAATTGAAGCTGCTACGCCACTGGTTACTGTTGCTAAGGCTATCATACCTCTTGATTTGACAATTGCCAGCAATGCTTGATATAAGTATGTTTTTCTAGTTTCCCCAGGTCCATCAACAAGGAAAAATCTATCTCTTCCACAATCGACCGAATGCAAAATGGTTTTGAAAGCTTGCCCTTGTTCAGGATTTAATTTTGATTGTACCTCTAAATCTTCTGCAGGTGTTTGCACAGACATTTCTTCAACAATTTCTCTGCATTCCGATGTGACAACTTTGGGCAATTGGTGATCAATGAAAGGCTGATCATATTTGTTGATGCTATTGCCCATACACTCCAAATAATAATTAATATTGTTAAGGGTACATTGCAATTGAGTGGTGGGTGAATTATCATGTATCCTGCCAAATCTTTAGACATATCCTCAAAATACGTATCCAGAGTTCTCTAACATATGTTGGGTTACAGTGGACCAGAATTGTTGCAAACAAACTTCGAATAGTTGATGGCATTTTGAAAAGGGCAGCTTCATGCAAATATTCTGATATATTGTCATCTGATTCTATTAACCCTTTTTCCTAAGCTGCTTCTTTAAAGGTATCACACAGTCTTTCATTGACAATGAGTAAGTTCTTGAATGGAAATGCTCCTATAACATGGTTTAGTATTAACCGCTCATAATACCTTTCTCCCTCTCTAGGATTAGCTGCAATATTTAGTATATGTTAATAAAATTAATAAATGAAGGAAATGCATATATATTTAAATATTGGTACTATATGGCTTACCAGTTGCAATTCGACCAATTACATATCCTTTTCTTTTTGTCCAAATCTTACCTTAAGGATTCTAAATATAATATTGAGATAATTCTCTATAAAGGTATGTTCGTGCTTCGGTGTCGATGGAGCACGTCTTGACATAATCGATAAGCATGATTTGTCTGTTGTTGTCCCATGTGATCATACTTTACAATTATGGTTCTTCCAATAAAATACTAAAGGTTTATATACAGTTAGAATTTTCATATTTTTAATTGTGCATCAAAATATGCAGTAATTTTAAGTGTGTAACTTTAAAATTTGTGTACCTGAATGTTTGTCAGGGAGATGTAGTTTGTCACGACCCAAACCGATAGGCCGCGACGGGCACCCGATACCTTACTCGACCAAGTGCCAACATAACGTATGTTTCTTATTACATTATCATATACACGTGACATACGAGCCTAATAGGCCAACATAATAATTTACAAAGTCAAAACATAGGCCGACAAGGCCGTACAATCTTTTACGTACAAGACATCTGTCTACAAGCCTCTAAGAATACATAATTTTCATAAAGGTCAGGATAGAGTCCTGCCATACCAAACAATACCCGTCTAAATCATACTAACCAAACAAGCGACTCCGAAGCAAATGGAGCGCACTAACATCTTCCGCTGAGCTGATAGCCTACTTGAAGGGCTCTCGACCTGTCTATCGGGACCTGCAGGCATGAAACACAGCGCCCCCAGGCAAAAGGGACGTCAGTACGAATAATGTACGGAGTATGTAAGGCACATAATGTACATAAGAGACATGGAAGAAATATAGAGTACATGACTCAACCTGTAAGTCTGAATAACTTTGTAAATCATAAATCAATTTTACAGCATGCATATGCGTATGAATGTCATGTCGTGCATAGGTATATGTTTCCTAACATCATCAACCTCTGAGGGTATTCTATCATATCATATCAGCCACTGTGGGCAAAATCATCATCGTATACCAACTGATCAGGTGGTGGTGCGTATATAACGCCATAACCTTTCTCATATCCCATATACATACATATATACACGTACATAATGCCGTTTGAATATACACACATATATACACGTATATAACACCGTTTGAATCATATTTCAGCCATTGTGGGCAATATCAACATCATATACCAGCTGATTAGGTGGTGGTGCGTATATAACGCCATAACCTTTCCCATATCCCATATACATATATATACATACATATATACGCGTATATAACGCCATCTGGTCATGGGTCAATGCACATGAATGCAATGCATGAAAAGTACGTTAATAAAATCTTTCGGAGCTTCATAAGACCATTTTGCCTTTGAGTAATATCATAAAGGAAACTCTTTTCAACTTTCATATTTTTCTGAGATCCATGAACATATGATAAAATATTATGACACATGAAAATTCAAGAACGTAGATATCTCTAATACTTCTATGAATAGAGTCATTTATGAAATTTGTGCATTTGCACGTGTCGTTCGTATCGCATGGATCATGCCAAAAGAAAGAAGGGATAACCTTAATATACCTGAGCTGATTTTCTTGTAACACGACTAAACTGACGTTTATGGCTAGCTCGAGTTTGACCAGATTAAGAGAGATTGGAGTAGCAGTAAATAGACTATCAAGGGAGTTTCCTGCTTCATTGTATAATTTGTCCTTTCTTGAATTAATATCAATTTCCTACAACAACTTTGGTGGTAATCTCAGATCCGATATAGGCAACTTGTTCCCTAATGTTCAGATACTTCATTTAGCGCAAAATCACTTCACTGGTTCCATTCCATCCTCTTTAGCCAATGTTACAAAACTGCTGCAGCTTGATATTCCTCAAAATAATTTCACTGGAACCGTACCATCAAATTTTAGTAACCTACGAAATCTTGAAAACATTAATTGGGTGCATCTTCTCAAGAGAACATATAAGAGTTGTTGATGGATAAAATGGTTACCGGTGAATAGGATGATACCATGAGCCCCCTCATATTTGAGACCCCAAAATTAGACAACAACTTGCAAATTTTCTGCTAACGTGTAAGCAAGACTACCCACCGTCCCAATTCTCCAAGCAAGTGGGTAAGCTGCCTGCTTGGCAGCTTGAGCGGTTCCACTTCGGACACTTGTATCTCTTTATTTCGATATCGTATTGACAAACAGTTTGCAGCGTTGAAAACTCGACACATAGGGATTTAATTTCATATAAAGAGATCCATGTAAATCTCAATATATTGGGAGAAAACTGCATTGCAACTTGGCCTATAAACCTGCTAGTTTCTCCGAAGTGCGGCAACGGGATTTGGTGACCTTACTTAAAAAAATCCATATTTCTCTGCTTCGATGTTGTATGAATAAATGGGTTGGACATTTGGAAACTAGGTTCCAAGACCTTCGTTTCGGTATATAATATGCCCCAAAAATACCTTATATAACACATGAATGTGTTGCACAAAATGTTTCATTGCGAGGCAAATCCTTGGTTTTTTTTTCGCAACCATACATCATATATAGCCATATCATGACTTTAAAGGAATTTAAATCATGATTAAAAAGTCTCATTCATCCTAACTTACCTAATACTTGGATAAACCTTCCTTAGCCTTGTAGAAGGATTTCATCCTTTTTGAGCTTACATCAATTTACTTATGGCGTATTTTCATGTACAAAAATATGGGGTGTAACATAGTTGAAGGTTAATAACTGGAGGTTGCATTTCACTTAGATGGAATTCATAAATTCTTCATAGTGTTTCTGGCGGTGAAACCCACGTCGCATCTTAAAATATTTTGATCTCGTCAATGATTTTTTCTCCATCATCAGACTCAATATAAACTTCACACCTATCATGGCCTTTATATATATATACTTGTAAAGGTACTTTATTGATTTTACGTCTGAGCAAACCTCGATATTAATGTGACAATTGTATCTCGTAAGAAAATAGGCAATATAGGGAACAACCCATTGGTTATTCATTTTCATTCCGCGAACGGTCTCAAACCTTCTATCATTTCTTCTTTTATAAATAGGATATCCATACTTTGCTTGCAGTGATTTGTTGTCACCACCCAAATCTCACTTGTCGTGATGGCGCCTATCATAATACTAGGCAGCCGACATTCACAATAAACCACGTATTTTTAAATTTGAAAACATAAAATGAAACTTAAGAGTAAAAATCTTTTAAAATAGCTGATATGAAAAATACCACAACTCATTACACAACTCCCCAAAATCCGGGTGTCACTGAATACATGAGCATCTTTTCAATAACATAGTTTGGAACACTGTCTAGGAGAGTAGAACAATACAAATAGAACGAAATGATAAAGGAGGAGAGTCAAGGATTACGGATGCCAAAACAGTTACCTTGAGGATCTCCGAACTGAATAATAGCTCCAAAGTCAGCAACCATCGTATCTAGAAGTACCTGGATCTGTACACGAAGTGAAGGGTGTAGCATGAGTACAACCAACTCAATAAGTAACAAGTCTAATTGGGCTGAAAGCTGTGACGAGCTTATAGATACAGTCCAATTAAAGAAATATAGTATAAAAATATAGACATTTCTTTCAAGTTCAACAGCTAAAGCTCAAATAGGTAAAATATGCCAAGTGTAACTGAAATGAGGAATGATACATCTCGATATTTACATGTCAATTATGTATGCCAGCTGTAATGTAGAGAAATGATGAAGTCATATGCATACTCTTAGAGTATCAATTAACCCAGTCCTCCCATTCACTCAGTCCTCACATTCACTCATTCCTCACAGTCACTCAGTCCTCACAGCCACTCAATCCTCCCAATCGCTCCTTCTGGACCCCTGAGAAAAAAAAACTCGTGCTCATCACTCGCACTCGAACTCAGTAGGTACCTGCGCTCTCTGTTGGTAAGTCAGAATCTGGAGGGGCGGATCCTGCCCAAGTGCTATAATAAGCCAATCATGGCATGAATCAATAAAGCATGCTATGCCATGCAGCCCGATCCCATAAATATCATCACAATCAGGATCTCAGCCTCACTCAGTCATCAATCTCTCCAGTCTCCCGGGCTCACAAATATCATGATAACCAGCCCAACAATGATGATATGACGTACCAGTAAATGGCAGCAGAGACCGAGATATTATATGCAAATGGTAGTTGTGGCTGAGTACATAATTGCAAATTAAGCAAATAATTCAACATACAACACATCCTTTGTGGGTCCCAACAGAACCAGCATGTAGCCTAAGCATGATTTCTAATATGAGTCGCAGTTCCATTTTCTTTAACACATGCGAAATACGTGGAAGATAACAAGTTATATAACTACATAGTTCCACGGATTCGACCGAGTCACAATTCCTACGGTGCATGACCACACGCCCGTCAACTAGCATATGTGTCACCTCAACACAAATCACATAACAGTAATTCGTGGATTCATACCCCCCAGGACCAAGTTTAGAAGTGTTACTTACCTCAAACAATGCAAATATCTTCTCCAATAAGACCTTGCCTCGCGAATTGGCATCTGAACGCCTCGAATCTAGCCACAAACAACTCGATAGAATCAACACAAGCTATAGGAATCAGCTGCATATGAAAAAGCTAAGTTCTTAATCAAAAGTCAAAAAATCAACTCGAAAAGTCAACCCCGGGCCTACGTCTCAGACTCCGACAGAATTAACAAAATCCGAACACCCATTCAACCACGAGTCCAACCATACCAAAATTACTCAAATCCAATCACAACTCAACCTTCAAATCCCCAAATTGAAGCCTATGAAGTTTCTACAATTTTTTCTCAATTTTCAACCCAAATCACAACTTAAATGATGAAAACAATGATATATTCATGTAATCTAACAAAAACCAAGTTAGAATCACTTACCCCGATCACTCCCTTAAAAATCTCTCCAAGAATCGCCTCAATCCGAGCTCCCAAAATATAATTATGAAATATGGCTCGAACACTCATATTTGATATTTTATAATCTGCCCAGAAGTCCCTTCTCCGCGATTACAGACAATGATTCGCTATCGCGAAACACAAAAAATAGGTGCCAAAATTTTACTCTATGCGAACGTGTATAGACCCAAGGAAACACGAAGACCAAACATCCTTGACCTACGCAATCACGGATGGACTCATGCGATCACAATGAATAATGCGTGGAATCCCCTGCTCCTTCCTTCCCTCTACGCAAAGTAACTTAACCCACGCGTTCGCGATGCACTTATGGCTAAAACTTTGTGATCGCAGTCCTCAAATTGGTATCGCATAGAACATCAATTACAGCTGCCCTAAAATAAGCCTACATTATCGGGGACATTTCTACGCGATCGCGTACAAGAAAACCAGACCTGTAACACCACAAAACTTCAGCAATCCTAAAAGTTAAATTCCACTTCGATAACCATCCGAAATCCACCCGAGGCCCCCGGAACCTCAATCGAACATACCAACAAGTATTAAAACATATACGAACTTAGTCAAAGCCTCAAATCATATCAAAAAACATCAAAAACATGAATCACACCCCAATTCAATCCTAATGAACTTATGAAATTCTAACTTCTACATTCGATGCCGAAACCTGTCAAATCAACTCTGAATGATCTCAAATTTTGCACAAAAGTCATAAATGACACAACATACCTATTCCAACTTCTGGAACAAAAATCTGAGCTCGGCAACCCCATAGCTAACTCTCGGTCAAACTTCTCAACTTTCAAAACTTCTATTTCAAGACAAATTCCACTACGGACCTCCAAATGACTATCCGGACACAATCCTAAGTCCAAAATCACCCTACGGAGCTATTGAAACCATCAAAACTCCATTTGAAGTCGTTTACACATAAGTAAACATCAGATCAATTCTTTCAACGTAGGCTTCCAACCTTAGAACTAAGTGTCCCAAGTCATTCGAAACATCCCCTGAATCAAACCAACTACCCCGGCCGGGTCGTTACATCCTTCCCCTCGTAAACGAGCGTTCGTCCTAGAACGAGTCTAGAATCATTCCTGGAGTCTCAAATAGGCATGGATATCTGCTCCGCATCTTTTACTCGGTCTCCCAAGTAGCCTCCTCAACTGGCTGACCTCTCCACTGCACCTTCACTAAAGCTATATTCTTTGACTTCAACTTTTGAACCTACCGATCCAAGATGGCCACCGGCTCCACATCATAAGTCAGATCACCATCCAACTGAACCGTGTTGAAATCCAAAACATGAAACGAAATACCGACATACTTCTGGAGCATAGATACATGAAACACTAGATGAGGTGGCAAGGCAAGCTTGTAATCCACCTCCCCAATCCTCTCAAGCACCTCAAAAGGCCCAATATACCGAGGGCTCAACTTGCCCTTCTTTCTGAACCTCATAACACCCTTCATGGGTGAAACTCTAAGTAGTACCTTCTCCCCCACCATGTAAGCAATATCATGAACCTTCCGATCGGCACAACTTTCTGTCTAGACTGCGCCTTGCGAAGCCGATACGGAATCAACTTAACCTTGTCCAAAGCATCCTGAACTAAGTCAGTACCCAATAGCCTAGCCTCACCCGGCTCAAACCAACCCACCAGAGACCGACACCGTCTTCCATACAAATCCTCATACATACCTATCTGAATGCTCGATTGGTAGCTGCTATTGTAGGCAAACTCGGCAAGTGGAAGAAACTGATCACAAAAACCCCCAAAATCTATGACATAAGCACGTAACACTGCTCTCCAAAAAACCCTAATATCTGAATAGTGCGCTCGGACTGTCATACGTCTGAGGGTGGAATGTTGTACTCAACTCAATCTGTGTGCCTAACACTCGCTGCACTGCTCTCCAAAAATGCAAGGTAAACTGCTTCCCCAATCTGAAATGATGGACACTATCACACCTTGAAGGCGAACAATCTCGCGTAAGTAGATCTCAGCCAACCGCTCCAAAGAATAAGTAGTCCTAATTAGAATAAAATGCACGGACTTGGTCAAACGATCCTCAATCACCCAAATAGCATCAGACTTCCTCGAAGTCCGTGGGAGCCCAACTAAGAAGTACATGGTGATACACGCCTATTTCCACTCCGGAATCTCAAGCCTCTAAAGCAATCTACCTGGTCTCTGATGCTCATACTTCACCTGATGACAATTTAGGCACCAGCTACAAATCCCACTATGTCTTTTTTCATCCTTCTCCACCAATAGTGCTTCCTCAAGTTCTGATACATCTTTGCGGGACCCAAATGAATGGAATATCGCGAACTGTGGGCCTCCTCAAGAATCAACTCATGTAGCCCATCCACATTGGGCATACAAATCCGACCATGCATCCTCAACACCCTATCATACCAAATAGTAACCTCCTTAGCTTCACTGTGGTGAATCATGTCCTTAAGCACAAGCAAATGTGGATCATCATGCTGGCGCTCTTTGATGTGATCATATAAATAAGACCAAGAAACCACACAAGCTAGAACCCGACTAGGCTCCAAAACATCTAATCTCACGAACTGGTTGGTCAAGTCCTGAACATATGATGCAAGTGTTCTATCACCTACCAGAATAAATGCAAGGCTACCCATACTCACCGCCTTTCCACTCAAGGAATCGGCAACCACATTGGCCTTCCCGGGATGATACAGTAAGGTAATATCATAGTCTTTTAGCAGCTCCAACCATCTCTACTTCCTCAAATTTAGATCCTTTTGTTTGAGCAAGTGTTGGAAACTCTGATGATCCATAAATACTTCACATGACACACCGTAGAGATAGTGCCTCCAAATCTTCAAGAATTAATAATGTTTGCCAACTCCAAATCATGAACATGGTAGTTCTTGATTGTAACTTTGTTCAACAACCTATAGTCGATGCAAATCCGCATAGTACCATCCTTCTTCTTCAAAAAAGAATTGGTGCACCCCAAGGTGACATACTGGTCCGAATAAACCACTTATCAAGAAGTTCTTGAAGCTGCTCTTTTAACTCCTTCAACACTGCTGGTGCCATACGATATGGAGGGATAGAAATGGGCTGAGTGCCCAGCACCAAGTCAATACCAAAATCAATATCCCTGTCAGGTGGCATGCCCGACAGGTCAGCATGAAACAGACACAAGAATTTTTGCACTACCGGAACAGAATCAATAGTAGGAGTATCGGCACCAACATCTCTCATAAAGGACGAATATGACAAAAACACCTTCCCAGCCATCCGTTGGGCCTTCAAATAAGAAATCACCCTACTGGGAACATAATCCAAAGAACCTCTCCACTCGATCCTTGGCAACCTAGGCATCACTAACGTCATGGCCACTACAAAACAAAAATGGAATTAGATACGACTGTCAACGCTGGTTTGTCGGTAAATCGCCCGTAGCTAGTAAAATTTCTTGATCATTCGTTGCTAAATGAGAGTAGCGACGAATTTTTTTGTTTAGCTACATAATTTTTCCGTCACTAAAACCAAAATTTTTAGAAGTGGTCTTAGCGTGACAATCCAGAATATCATGACATGGAGAACACTAATCCATACCCAAGATCACGTCGAAATCAACCATACTAAGAAATAAGTGATCAACTCTAGTCTCCAATCCCCCAATAATCACCACACACGACCGATATACATGGTCAACAACAACAGTATCATCCACCGACGTAGATACATGAACAGGTGAAACAAAACACTCACGAGGCATATCCAAATAATGATTAAAATAGAATAATACATAGGAATAAGTAGAACCAGTGTCAAATAATGTAAAAGCATCTTTTTGGCACATTGAAAAAATACATGTGATCACTGCATCTGAAGAAATGGCCTCTATACTAGCAGGAGTAACATAGAATCGAGCCTGATCGCCACCTGGTCGCCCTCCCCCTCTAGGGCGACCTCTAGCTACCTGAGCCCCGTCCTGAGCTGGCTGGGCGGGTGGTGAAGTAACTGGTGTGGAAGTTGCCTCCTGGACCTTCTACGGAACTAGACCTCCAAAGAGACGAGGACACCGCCTCCAAACATGCTCAAACTCCCCGCACTCAAAGAAACTCCCCGCTGGAGGTGGGGACTAAATCGGGCCCCGAGAACCAGAATAATTGCTGGAAGGACCTGGCATAGATGAACCTCGAACCGATGGAGCACGTGATGAACTCATAATTGGGAGAGAACTGAGAGATGACTGACACGAAAGAGCGTTGTATGAACCATGGCTAGCTGATGCACCACGATGAACTAGACGAGCCATCTGAGCGGGCCTATAAAGACGACCCCTACAGTAGTAGGACTTCCCCCAAAAAGGAACACCGCTGAAACAACCCGAACTACGAGGACTCTTGGTCTCCCTCTCCTCACGCTCCTAACTAAGGACCAACTCTAGCCGCCGAGCAATAACAGTCACCTCGTTGAACCTAGCACCTGATGCATTCTCCCGAGTCATAACAAAATGCAACTGATAACTGATGCCATCAATAAACCTCCTAATCTTCTCCCTCTAAGTAGGAACCAACCAACCTACGTGACGAGCCAACTCCGAAAATCTCATTTTTGTACTGGGTCACAGATATGCCCTCCTGGCTAGCTGCTCAAACTACCTACACAACTCCTCCCTAGGGGTCGGTGGCACAAACTTCTCCAAGAATGGAATGGAGAAATCGTGCCATGAAAGTGGTGCAGCATCGACTGGATTGCCCCTATCATAGGCCTCCTACCATCTAAAGGCGGCCCCCATCAGCTGGAAAGTAGTATAGGAGACTCCACTAGTCTCCGGAATACCCACCGTGCGAAGAATCTGTTGGCACCTATCCAAGAAGTCCTGAGCATCCTCTAACCCAACCCCACTGAATGATGGAGGCTTGAGCCTCCCAAACCTCGATAGTCTCTTTTTCTCCTCATCACTCATAATGTCACTCACCTAGGCCTGAGTAACTGCAACCGGCTGGGCTGGTAGTACCCCCGATGTCTGAAGCCCCTGCACCATCTACTTTGGAGTACGGGTGGAGGGAGTACCTCCCCTGGCCAGAGAAGTGGTTAGCATGGTCTGAACAGAATCCGCCTGAGCAAGGCTAGTGAAAACAGTCAATATCTGAGACAAAGCCTCCTGAAGGACTAAATCACAATGGGCACAACTGGTGCTTGAGCTAGCCCCATTAGCTCAATCAGATCTAGAACCTGCTCCTGAGCTGGAGCAACTGGTGGATCTACAAGTGCTGCTCTAGCTGTTGTACTAGCTGCACCTTAGCCCCTATCGTGGCCTCGGCCTCTCATGACCCTAACTGGTGGTACTGGTGGCCCTCCACCCGGTCAGGTAGCACGTGTCCTTGGTAAGTAGGTATTTTAACCTATTATTTGCTCTCTTTTACTTGTGTTTTAGGCCAAAAATGCTTGAAGGTATTCCCAAAAACTAATGAAATATTCTTTCTTGTAGGAATTGTTCAAAATGAGCTATAATCAACTCAGAAAGGAGTCAAAAGTTGAAAAATAATCAAGACTGGGAAAAGAGATCTGAAGCGCGGACCGCACAAATATTTTGTGACCGCGAAAGCCATGATGCGGCCGTGATCCTAGTTACGCGGTTCGCATTAGGGAGATTGAAAGAGTGAATTTTTTGGGATAAATGATGAGCGCGAACCGCACCAGAAATATGCGGCCACGGAAGTCCCTGTGCGGCGGCCAATGAAATTACGTGAACCGCGATGACTAAGATTCAAAGACTTGACAACTTGAGCAAAAGAGAGAAGTGTGGACTGCACAATATTTGTTTGGCCGTGGAAGTCCCTTGTGTGGCCGCGATCGAAATTATGTGGTCCGCAAGATGAAGAATCACAGAGTTGATTTCAAGCCAAACTCAAGCAAGTGCGGACCGCATCACTTATATGCGGCCGCATAATCTGGAGCGCGACCGCACTTGGAATTATGCGGTCCGAGAAAACTCAGCTCAACCCTGATCCAAAAGAGAAGAACGTGGACCACATCAAAATTATGCGGCTGCGAAAGCAAGAGTGCAGCCGTACTTAGAATTATTCGGCCGCACAACCTCCGCAGGGGCATTTTTGTGAGATATTTATAGCTTAGTATAAATAGAACTTTTTGTCATTTTAGGTTATGTTATGTATTGTAAGAGCATCTAAGACAACTGGATATTTTGTTTTGGGAAATTTTGTACTACATTCACTTCCTAACATTTTATTTTCATTCCTTAACTTCATATTATGGATTTTATCTTCATTTCATCTTTAATTTTTGTTATATCCATGAGTAGCTAAACCCATAGCTAGGGTTGTGACCCAACCCTACTGTGGGTATTTAATGGATATTTGATTTTAGGGCTTGAATGTGTATGGGTTAGTGATATTTAACCTAGTTCTTGCTAGAACTATAGAATTAATGGTTGCAAACATTGGTTCATGCCTTTATGACTTAGTCTCTACTTGAGAAAGAGGTACTAAGTCTAGGAAAACTAGGCTAACAAGGAATTGGTGAATTGATAGTTCCAATTAAAGGGTTAAACCTAGAGATAGTAATACCCGACTTGAGCTAATATAACTTGAATTGAATGAATACCCATTTGGATTTGAGAAAGCCAAATTGGGCAAAATCACTCAAACTACCGAGAGGTATAGAGTGAGTACCTCGGTGTTATAGCTATATTGCAATCCCAACTAATCAAGCTTGCCCTAGAACTTTGCTACCTGTTACATATCCACCTAGGTAGAAGTCACTACCCTAGTCTCTTTAAACACTTGAAAACAACAACAAAAATATTGTCCTTAGTTTCAATTATTATATATAGTAGAGTAAAGTTAGAAGTAGAACCAAACCCAAACTTGTGGAAGTGTAATTAGACTCAAAGCCCACATCTAGCTTAGATATAAACCTAATTCCAAATTATTAACTCCCCGTGGATTTGATCCCGACCAAGTTGGGCTAAAACTGCATCGACCACCCTCACTACTCAATAGTAGTGCAGGCTTGGACCCGATCATTTTTTGGCGCCGTTTCCGGGTAGTTAGACGGTCTTAGCTGTATATCTAAGTATTTGTGTGTTTTTTTTTCTTTCCTTTCGTTATTTTCTAATTTTGTGTGTCAATTTCTTTTAGGTACCAAATGTCTCTTAACAACAAGGCCCTCGGAAACATTCCTTTGGGGGAGGAGGTAGATGACAAACAAGTGGATGAGGTTCATCTTGAGCCTCAAGTACAAATGAGAGGTCAACTGCCTCACGATAATGTGCCAAACCCTTCCCCACCCCCACCAAGGGAAGCGCACCAGGTGTTTCCCAATGAAGGCTACACAAGTGCAATAGTCCCACCCCGGATTAGGGTAGGAAACTTTTAGATAACCAATGTCATGCTTACACTGTTGGAACAAAAGGGTTTCTTCACCAGAGCCCCAACAACGATATGACCGTGGCAATGATCCATCAGACCTTTTATAGGGGGATCAACACAACTAACCAGTGTGTGGTGAATCAATTCATCGGGGGTAACTTTATGAACACGCTGTACTCTGAAGCATGTGAAATATTAGATGAGATGGCGGATACCTCTTCGGCTTGGCAAAGTAGAGCCAACGTTCCTCAGGGTGACCCTAATGTAATCAACCTTCACAAGGAACTTCATGATCATGGGCAGGCCATAGTGGAGTTGAAAACCACCATGAATCAGTTGGCCAAGGCTCACCTTCAACAGGTTTAGGGGCCAAAGCAGGTAAATGCAATGGAAGGAGTGAACATGATGGTCGACAAGGTCAACAAATTCAAAACAATCCGGATCAATTTGAGCAAAGTTGTAGTGGGTACAATCAAGAGATTCATATGATGATTAGAGTGAAGAGGTTCAATATATCAGTAATTACCAAGGTCAACGGAGCAACGCTCCAAATCAACAACATTGGAGATTATAGGGTAATCAAGGAAATTGGGGAAACCAAGGTCAACAAGGAAATTGGAATAGTGGAAACAACAACAATCAAAGCAATTGGGGGAACAATAATAAAAATTGGGGTGATCAAGGAAATCAAGGCAATTGGGGAGGAAATAACCAAAGCAATTGGGGTGGCAACAATAATAGTAATTGGGGAGAAAATATCAATCAAGGGGGTTGGAACAACAATAATCAAGGAAATCGGAGGGTCGTTCTTTCAAAGGCCCCCGATGTATCAACTGCCCAACAACCCGCCTCCATATCCGTCACAAGGTCCTAGTTCTTCCAACATTGAGATGGTATGGATGGAAAACATGTTCAAGCAAATGATGGAGATAAATGCCGACTCGATGCCCAATTGGCCTCCCACAACACTTCTATCTGCAACTTGGAAGTCCAACTTGGCCAAATTTCTCAAGCTTTGAATACTCTCCCTAAGGGGGGTACTACCAAGTGATACGGCGGTGAACCCGAAGGGTGGGAACAATACGGGGCATTCTATGGCGGTGACTACAAGAAGTGGGAGAAGTGGAGTTGCTAGTACCTCAAACTCAAGAAAGAATGCGATTGATGATCATGTGTTGGTGCAAAATGATGATGAGCCATGCAATGATTTTCAAGCAAATGATGAAATAAGGATAGACATTGATGCAAATGCGGAGGAGACACAAGATGATGTGAACCCGTCTAAGGAACATGTGATAGACATACCGGATCCGGTAGTGCCTAAAGCCAAGGATCCTTTGCCAAGGCCCCCTCCACCATATCCTCAAAGGCTCGCAAAGCAAAACAATGAGAACCAATTAAAAAAATTCATTGATATGATGAAACGTTTGTCCATAAGTGTGCCATTGGTTGAAGCTCTCGAACAAATGCCAGGATATGCCAAGTTCATGAAAGACTTGGTAACAAAGAAGAGATCAATGAATTGTGAAATTATCAAAATGACACATCAAGTGAGTGCCATTGTGCATTCCATGGCTCCAAAGTTAGAAGAACCTGGTTCCTTTACAATCCCATGCACTATTGGAAGTGCCAATTTCTCCAAAGCTCTATGTGACTTAGGGGCAAGCATTAACTTGATGCCCTATTCTATGTTCAAAACATTGGGATTGGGCAACTAAGACCCACATCCATGATATTGCAAATGGCGGACCGGACAATGAAGAGTCCATTTGGGATAATTTATGACGTGCTAGTTCGAATCGACAAGTTCATACTTCCCGTATATTTTGTGATACTTGACTGTGAGGTTGACTATGAGGTGCCAGTCATATTGAGGAGACCTTTCCTAGCTACAGGGAAGGACTTAGCTAATGTGGAATCTGGGGAGCTCACCTTCTGGGTGCGCGATGAAAAAGTTGTGTTCCATGTTTGCAAGTCAATGAGGCAGCCTAATAGCAACGAAGTGTGTTCGTTTGTGGATCTTGTGACCGAAGTAATTTTTGATGAGATAAGTGTTGTGATTAATGTTGAAGTCCCATTGGAAGTTGTGTTGTTGAATCATGATGAGGATGAGAAGGAAGAGTTGGTAGAATGTGTCAATGCTGTGCAAGAGATGAGAGTCATATACATAAAGGACCCAAAAACTTTCCTTGGACCTTGAGAATCGGAAGACTCCACCAACAAAGCCCTCAATCGAGGAGCCTCCCACATTGGAGTTGAAGCTCATGCCTTCACACCTCAAGTATGATTTCTTAGGCCCTTGTTCCACATTACCTGTTATTCTTTCATCGTGCTTAACTAACGTGTAGGTAAATTCCACCCCTTGCGGTGCTCCAAAGGAGGAAGAAAGCAATAGATTGGACACTGGCGGATATTCGGGGCATAAACCCCGCCTTTTGCATGAACAAAATCATATTGGAGGAGGATTCCAAACCCTTTGTGGAACATCAATGAAGATTGAGTGAGGCTATGCAAGAGGTAGTCAAGAAAGAGATCATCAAGTGGTTGGATGCAGGGGTTGTCTACCCTATTTCTAATAGTTCATAGACTTCGCCAGTACAACGTGTCCCAAAGAAGAGGGCATGACTGTGATCACAAATGATAAAAATGAATTGATCCCCACAAGAATTGTCACCGATTGGAGGGTATGCATGGATATAGAAAGCTCAACAAAGTGACTCGGAAAGACCATTTTCCGCTTCCATTTCTTGACCAAATGTTGGATAGTCTTGTCGGACGTGTTTATTATTGCTTCTTGGATGGGTATTCCGGATATAACCAGATACTTATTGCACCTGAAGACCAAGAGAAAACCACCTTCACTTGTCTTTATGGAACATTTGCATTCTCGAGGATGACATTTGGTTTATGTAATGCACCGGCTACTTTTCAGCGGTGTGTGAATGCAATATTAACGGATATGGTGGAGGACTTCCTCGAGGTTTTCATGGATGATTTCTCTATTGTGGGGGATTCTTTTGAATAGTGTTTGGATAATCTTGATAAGGTATTGGAACATTGTGAAGAGACCAACTTGGTGCTTAATTGGGAGAAGTGCCACTTTATGGTCGATGAGGGCATTGTCCTTGGCCATAAGATCTCCAAGAATGGTATGAAGTGGATAAAGCAAAAATTGAAGTGATATCAAAACTCCCTACTCCTACTTCCGTCAAAGGAGTGAGGATCTTTCTGGGTCATGCGGGGTTTTACCGTCGGTTTATCATGGATTTCTCAAAAGTGGTGAACCCCTTGTGCAAGTTGTTGGAAAAAGATGCCAAATTTGTGTTCAATGATGATTGCATGAAGGCATTTGAGCTACTCAAGTATAGGTTGACTACCACTCCCATCATTACCGCACCAAATTGGAGCTTACCATTTGAGCTCACGTTCGATGCTAGCGACGTGGCGGTAGGAGCGGTATTGGGGCAAAAAAATCAACAAGATATTCCATCTGGTCTACTATGATAATAAGACCATGAACGACGCCCAAGTCCACTATACAGTGACCGAGAAAGAACTATTAGCCATTGTCTCTTCTATGGAAAAGTTCTTCCCGTACCTCATGGGTACCAAACTGATTGTGCGCACCGATCACGCGACACTTTGTTATTTGATGAGTAAAAAGGACTCTAAGGATAGATTGATGCGGTGGGTACTTCTTCTACAATAATTTGGTCTTGAAATCATATACCGCAAAGGGAGTGAGAATTAAGTGGCAGACCACTTGTCCCGATTGGAAGAGGAGGGGAGGCCCCATGATGGCCTTGAGATCAATGATTCGTTTCCGGATGAACAACTCCTTTCCATGTCTTTGACCGGGATGCCTTGGTTTGTCGATGTGGCAAACTTTCTTGTGAGCGACATTGTCCCGAATGAGTTCTCTTCAAACCAAAGGAAGAAACTCAAACGGTACTGCTTGGATTATTATTGGGTGAGCCATATCTTTTCAAAATTTGCACTGATGGTGTTATCCTGAGATGTTTTCCAGAAGAAGAGCAATTGAGTATTCTTGAAGCTTGCCATTCCTCGCCTTTTGGTGGTCACCATGGTGGGACGAGAACTGCTACAAAGATCATAAGCTATGGATTCTATTGGCCTACCTTGTACAAAGACGCTAGCAAGCTCGTTAGGCATTGTGATGATTTCAAAAGAGCCGGTAGAATCTACAAGAAAAATGAGATTCCACTAACCACTATTGATGCGTGGCTAGAATTCATGGTTTAACACGTTATGTGCCTTACATTTTATGTGCGTTAATGATAAAAATACACTTTTTATGTGCATAATGGAGTCTATTTCATGTGTAGGTGAATTGGAGATGGAAGCCGAGCTAAATGGATGCAAATACGTCAAAAATACGCTCAAGAGTCGAAAAGGAGAAACCCGGGCTATAGTGGGGCGTTTTGGCCTTAAAGCCAGGCCTAGCCTTGCTATAGTGGGGAGTTAGACCCATAAAGCCAGGCCTAGCCTGGCTATAGTGGGGCATTAGACCCATAAATCCAGGCCTAGCCTGGCTATAATGAGGCGTTTAGGGCTTAATGCTTGGGTCCCGGGTCCGGTCAATTCCGAGTTTTGAAGGTTTTAAGTGTTTTCCGGTTTGAATAGAAGTCTCCTACATGTTTAGGGTTTATCCCAAACATATAAATAGACCCAAAAACACAACTTGAGGTGAGGGAAGCCATTGAAGTGAAGAAAAACTTGTGGATTACTACTCAGTGAAGCAAACATTGATTTTTATAGCTTTTATTTATTATTTTGTATTTCAATTATGCAAGTTATTTTAGAATTGATTCTTATGAATATGAGTAGCTAATTTTCTTAATCTAGGGTTTTGGTGGAACCCGTTGGAGGATAAACTTATTGTGATATTAATATATTTTTGATTGGTTGATTAATCTCTATTTGTTCAACTACGTTCTTGTTGTAGTTGATTGAAGGTCCCTCAATTAGCTATTCCTATTTATTATGTATCTACTTGAGAGAGAGTGCATGTTTAGGTAGTTGTTTGAACAACATCACTCCCGGAGTATAGACGAAAGTCATAACCGAGGGTTTAGAGGTTGGATTAGAGATAACGATACCTCGGGTGCAATCTAAAGTGAACTGTAATGCAATCTAGCTAGCGTAACTTGAGAGAGTGCGTCTAGTAAATTATCATAATTACTTGAGAGAGATTTATGGTAGATAAAGTGTTATTGATTGATAGA
>ML409548.1:95191-121228 GCA_005239525.1 Nicotiana knightiana | reverse complement strand
CATTATTTGTATTATAACAGAGTTAATGAATTACATTTATTCATCACTAGGTTATAAAGTCGACGAATCAATTATAACAGATTAATTGTTATAGGTCGAGACGTTTTATTTTGTTTTGAATATTCAACGATGCATGTGAGTAGGTTATAAGTCGATGAATCAATTTACAAGTGAATCAATCCCTAAAATAATCCGACCCTGTGTTCCTTTAACTACAGATATAGCATGTTATAGTATATGATATTGTATTCATTATTTGTATTATAATAGAGTTAATGAATTACATTCATTCATCACTAGGTTATAAGTCGAAGTGTGTGTTTATATATATAGTTAAAGCAGCACGAAGTGTGTGTTTATATATATACACACACTAACATATACTATAACAAGTTATATATACGTTATAGTATTACAGTGAAGTGTCTGTGTGTGTGTGTGTCTATATATATATATAAAACGCTTTGTTGTACAATTTTAACTACATATATAGCATGTAGAATATATTTTAGTGTATTAATCTCTTGTATTACAAAAGTGTTAACGGATTACATTTATATTATTTAGATAGTAAATATAAAAGTGATTTTTAATTTTGACCAATGTTTACCTGAAAAGGGACCAACTTTGGTCGCTAATTATCCAGAAATTAAAATTAGCGACCAAAGTTGGTCGCTAAAGTTGAATCGGATTTATTTTATATTTTATATAATATTTAAAATAATAATATAATGGTTAAACGTTAGAACTGGGTCCCAGATTAGCGACCAAAGTTGGTCTCTATCTGCTTCCCCTTTTACAATCGACCATCTTTGGTCGCTACTTTTAAATTATATTTATTTATATTTTATAATTTTATTTAAATAATAATATAATTATTAAATTTATATATCTGGGTTCCAGATTAGCGACCAAAGTTGGTCTCTATTTTCTTCCCTTTTTAAAGGCGACCAACTTTGATCGCTAATTTTAAATTATATTTAGTTATATTTTATAATTTTATTTAAATAATAATATAGTTATTAAATTTATATATCTGGGTTCCAGATTAGCGACCAAAGTTGGTCTCTACTTTCTTCCCCTTTCAAGAGCAACCAACTTGGTCGCTAATTTTAAATTTTATTATTAATATTTCATAATTTTTTTAAAATAATAATATAATTATTAAAATTTTATAACTGGGTTCCACTTTAGCGACCAAAGTTGGTCGCTAAATTCAACATTTCTTTGACCAAGAAGGTCTGACCAGTCCGGTCAATATTTTGATCAAATAGCGACCAACCTTGGTTGCTAATATATTTACAATTATTTTTTAATAATTTTCTTCAATTTAGCGACCAATTGTAGTCGCTTTTCCCGACATACCAGTTTTGGTCGCAAAAGTTTAGTTGCTTTTTACCGAATTTTTAGTAGTGAAAACAACTACCGCACTCATGTCATTTTGAGAGTCCGGATTAGGCCATCACCTATATATTCAAAGATAACTATCATCAAGTGTGTTTAAGGAAAGAAATAGAAGGACCATAAATTTCTTGGCCTAATAATAACACCAGTTCTCACTTAAAATTCTTTGCCCTTCATTTAAATATGTTTACTACTGTTATTTTTTCAAAAGTTTCGATGAAAAAAGATAATTTTTAAGTCATAAATAATGGTGGCGACCGGGCCAACCTTTCACATACATCGACAATCCACCGAATACTTGCTATCTCCCAGCAGCACATATACGGGATAACTCTACCCTCCATGATTTAGACAGAAGAGATAGATGGAAATTCCTAGTAAACCATGATCTCCTCGGGTCTTATCCACTTCATTAGGTCATATGTTTTGGCGCATAAGAATAATATTGAGTAAGGTGTATCAGCAATGTTGGAATTAATAATGTTGAGATTAGTTATACCGAGATTATTTCTTATCGATTATTTGATTTGGCGTATTAAACATAACATGCATGCATAAATTTTTTTTTAAATATAATATTTACAAAAATACCCTCCACACTCTTTACAAAAACATTGTAAAGGATTTGGAAAAGGTTTTGAAATGGCAGTTTTGTCTTTATACGTGCTTATCCGCATATTAAAATTCATGATATTGCTAATGCCATAACTTGCTATGTATAAGAATAATACTAAATAGAGTGTACAACTAATACAAGTATTAGTTATACATAGGTTGAAAAGTACAACCAAACAAGGGATTAATAATACCAAAGCTAATACATATATTATTTTCTCTTGTACATCCTACCATAAAAGATATTCTTGGAGCTCATGACAGCATGTCTGAAGAGTTCGCAATTACTTGGTACAAAGGACACTAGCTTGCACAATAGAGACCAGTTTAACGTTTTCTTCACAGAGTGCTCACCCGAAGAGCAGAGGTTGTGGCATACGTTGTAGCGGTTGCGGGTTTCCCCTCTTACCAAAAAAAACTAGATTGCTTGAAAGCACAGAAAATTTACAGAAGCAGGGCTGACATAATATGAAAGATGAACCTTGCAGAATCCAAGACAGAATATCCTGATTTCTAAAGCCGAGAGCGAATGAAAATCTTTTTTCTATTAGATTCTGAAGGAGTTGAACATTTGATAGGCTCATCAGAGAACTCAAAGGACTCCAATCCCGCGATACATTTAGTTGATACCTCATTTTGCTGCTTCGTGTTATTCATGTCATCCTGAAGTTTCTCCATCTTCGCTTGCATCTCCTCCATCATAACAGTAACGTCTTGTTTCTCAGCTCTACTGGAAGGAAATGAAGATGTCTGGTCCTTCAATCCCTCCTTCGTAATTTTACTACCACCTGCAGATATGATTAAACATATGATAATGATAATCCGCGTTTGGTATCTCAATGAGTAAGTACATAAATGTTCGAGGACAATGCTAGTGATATCCATCAATCATCATAAGATGTGTAATCCTAGCAGACAGTGTTCTGGAGTCACGACCATCAACCGGAATATAATATCAAGTATAGCCAACTCCAAAGGGGTCAACAATCAGCTGTTTGTACTATCCAAATCCAAACATGTCAGGTTCCCAATATTGACATTGAACATCTAAGAAAACTACCGCATGGTTATTTCATTTATAGATTGATGGAATTAGGCGGTATTATAATGCATCATGTTAACCAGGGAAATAGGAGGGATAGTTTATGTGCGCCTTCCACAAATCCTGCAACGTATTATCTTTGTCGTTGAATCAGAGTTCTGGGGGTAAAACTCAGTTTATTATCTAACCTTACTGCTCCGGAAAAACGCTCCGCATGTTTTGCTGTGCTGTAGAGAGCTAAAACACTTCTTTTTCCTTTTATTTCCATCTTTCAGTTAACCTTTATTTCTTGATCACATAGGACATATCAATTTATTAGAATATGATTTGAGGACTCACAAAAGTTGATTCTACAGCCAACAAGAATGAAGAAACTATAAGGGCAATGTATGGAAATTTAGGGGTGTGAAGTCATACATGCAAGTTCAGCTACTACTTTAGTCCACACAGTAAAGGCCATGCTCCATCCATAGTTCATAAGATAGTACATCGCCAAAATGGAGAAGTCGACAATGGCAATCAGTGAAAAGCTAGACTTCTATATCATACAAATGGCCTAGCAAGGTCACTTCCAACTTCTCCCCTTCTTTCTCACCAACAGAGAAGACGTGATGAAGCTTATGAGCACTGGAATAATATTGCAGTAGTCCAGCATAAAAACAGTACACTAACATAGATACTGCACCACCAAAAGGCGGTCCAATTTCAAGGTTTACCATACCAAGGGTTACCACATTGCAGCCAGAGCAAATGGGCATGCTAACTGCTAAGTTAGTAATTGGTCTTAGATGCATCACATACAGCATTTCGCAGCAGAAACGGCTTCCACTCAGAGACGGATTAAGTTGGGGACGCAAATTACTTGTATACACTCTACATCCTTCTTTGCGGCAATGCATGCTAACTTAAGTTATCTATAATAAAGGATTTAAGTTATATACGCTGACAAGGAAAAGATTTTTTACACAATTGGTGTAGATTGACCTATTATAGCAGGCAGCCGCTAAGCCAGGAATTTGTACGAGGAGATTCCAAAAAATACTACAATGTCACACTTGCGAATTGAACCTGTGACCTAAAGTATATTTTGAACCCCCTTTGTCACTACATCTAGAATTTTTCCTCGCATCAAGGGATTCAACAATTTATATATAACCAAAATTAACTCATTTTTTTCTCTATTTGCACAGAGGATTCAATTGAACCCTTTAGACCAACCTAACTCCGCCTCTGATAGCATGTTACCTACTATTTTTATCATGTTATCAATTAATGCTTAATGCTTATAGTAGAATATACTTGTTATTACCTTATAAATGACCTGATTTTGTAAAAAAATTCCACAGTCAGTGCATATAACATAAAATAAAATTCTCCACTACTTATATGCATAATTGAAACCGAAGGCAGTTTCAAAGCTAAAATATACTAATACCACAGCTACTGAGCTACCACGGAACAATATCTTGTGAGTATACTTTTGTTTCAGTTTATGTGAACCTATTTCCTTTTTGGTCCGTTCCAAAAAGAATGACCTCTTTCTAAATTTGGTAATAATTTAGCTTAAACTTACAATTCTAGCTTGATGAGAAGTTTTTATAACCACACAAATACTCTGAGTCTCTTTTTGACTTGTTTAGGACCACAAATTCCAAAACTTTAATTTTTTTTTAAACTACTTATGCAGTCAAACATGTTCACATAAATTGAAACGGAGGAAGTACTATATAACTTTCCCCTCATATTGCATCATGCTGAACCAGTAAAAAACTTAGGAGCGGGATACAATGCTAAAGATTCAGAAACACATCTAATTTAGCATATAGTACAGCTTAACCTCATAAATATATACTCGAAAAACACACTGTAATTCCAACATCAAAATTCAGATATAAATTAACTTTAACTCTATAAACAACGCATAAGTCAACTCCTATACTGCGCATAATAGAAAGAGAAAAAGTGTGTGTGTGTGCGTGAGAGAGAGGGGATTCTGACCAGCGACGTTTTTAAGAGATTCGTCAACGGCGGAGACAACGGCAAATTTCGTGAGCTTTGACAGAATTCGGCCGATCTTTTCACGGCCGTCAGGGTATAAAACGTAATCATCCGTCTTTTGAGCGCCGTCATATTTGACGGAACCGCCGATTTTGGAAACGGCCGATGTAATACCGGCACTGTACTTGCCTTCTAACGCGCATGCGTTTGACGATTTCTGTTGAACCTTCCGGTTCAAAAGTTTGCCGGCGGCTGCTCGGAGTTCATCTAAAATGCCCATTACTTACCCGCTGTCCCACAATAATTTTGCTGTTGGCTGCTCTTTTTGTCTAAAATAAAAATTGATTTTCTGTTTGTATATTATCATGTTATATTTATCGTGTGAAATTACCTCCCCGATGACGACATGATGAAAAAAAATTATAATATCAAAGTTTTAATATAAAATTTTAGCTGTCAAACACGAGATAAATGTAATCTTAGATTTTATATCAAAATTAATATTCTAATTCGGATAATCCAGCTTCCTTTAAGGAGTAGTTTAATGTCAGAATTAATTAAAAAAATTGCAGTTATTAATAATATGGATATTGCCATGTATGCATTACTTGGTTTTAAAAGGATATTTTTATCTTTATATATAACACAAAGATTTATAACTTAATGTATTTATTATTTAATATCGTCAATTATTCTCACCCCTTATATTTTTCTTTAGGCAGACAATCAAATGTTATAATGTTGGAATTAATTACTCGAAAACTTTAACCAAGTGACGCGTAACAATATCAAATACTTTATTATTGAAGACTTAAAAATAAATATTAAATTTTTCTATAACATAACAGTCAATCTTCTATAACAATATTTTATTATAACATTCAAATATCTTTTGGAATTAATTTTTTTTTATTTTGTTATAATATATATGTTATAGATAACTACAATTTACTATAGCAGCCAAAAATATTGAGAAAAAATAAAGTTGTTATAGAAATTTCTGACTTTATATGTTACTCCCTCTGGTTCATAATAAGTGATTTTTTGTTCTTTTTTTGTGGTCCAAAATAAGTAATTTTTCAGATTTCAAGAATGAATTAATTATTTTTTCCTTGCCCTTGGAGTAAATAATGTTGGAGTATGTGTTAAAGGTTTTTATGTGAAGAAATAGTAAAGGTTGATCAATTTTACTGCTAATTAATGTTAAAATATGAATATGTGCAAAAACATCCAAAAAATCGCTTATTGTGAACCGGAGATAGTATTTAGTACAATCAATTAGATTAACAGTCGTACTGCTAAAAGAAAAACAGACCATATAAGAAGTAATAAATTTGAGCCCTCGAGATTAAATTATCTAATACTATGTTTGGATCATTGTTACCCATTATTTTATGATGTATTGTATTGTATTGTATTGTATCGTTTTATGAGTACAATGTTTGAATAGATTGTATCGTTTGCTATTGCTAAATAATATTTTTGTTATTTGGTTTGATTGTATCGTATTGTACTGTAATTGATAAAAATACTCACAATTATTTTAAATAAAATTTATCAAGAATTACATATAAAAATATTTTTAAAAACATTTTCTACTAATTCATCATTATTTACGTAGCTTGGAAACAAGGGCAAAAACCAAGAGAAAAAAAAGATTAACTAATACTAGCAACAACAAAGAAAAACAATGGAAAGAGACAAGGAACCGAAGGAAGACTTGGATAAAAAGTAGGAGCAAACCAACTCTTGAAAAGATAAAGAAGACAAAATAGGTCAATAAGTTGAAAATTTAGAGTTAAAATAAAAAATACTTAAATGATAAAATAGAATTATAGAGTAATAAGTAAGCGTATAATTGAAAAAGAAAATAGAAAATCATTACACCATACCAAAGTTGTTTCATAAAATGAGGGTTTTGATTATTCCGGAATAATATATTGATAGAATGCTAAGAAATAATGAAGAACAAGACAAGACAAGTTTTGGGGTGAAATCTCTCATCCCTTCTCATTGATTCCACAAGTATTTATAGGCAAAGAAATAAGACAAAACCTAAACTAATTGGGATACCTAAACCTAATGGCCTAGGAAACCTAAACCTAATTGGCTAAGTTATCCTAAACCCATACAATTAATTAATTGTAACCTACTCCTAAATAACATAGGAAATATACAAATCTAGAATATTCCTTATTTACTTTTGTTTCCTTATCACCCCCCCTCAAGTTGGAGCATGAAGATTACGAATGCCCAACTTGTCAAGTAAGAGCTCAAATTGTGATTTGCCCAAAGCTTTCGTAAAGATGTCGGCAAGTTGTGCAGTCGTACGAACAAAAATCGGGCGGATGGTGCCTCCGACAAATTCATCTCGAATAAAATGACAGTCTATCTCAATATGTTTTGTTCTTTCATGGAAGACTGGATTGCGGAGGATATGTAGTGCAGATTGACTATCACAAGAAAGACGAATGGGAGAATGGTGTTGGATGCCCAGACTTGATAGAATACTCCGAAGCCATTTTAATTCACAAATAGTCATAGCCATAGACCGATATTCAGCTTCAGCCGATGATCGAGAAACAACATTTTGCTTTTTCGTTCTCCATGAGACCGGTGAGTCTCCTATTGAGATATACCATCCGGTGAGTGATCGTCGAGTTAACGGACAACCAGCCCAATCANTTACCAAGATAATCGATTTCACACGTAGTCATCATCTTTTGTAAAATCGCTTAACTGGCAACACCAAATACTTTGGTTAATTCACTTTTCAACAATGGAGAGTCTCACAAAATTCTCCAAGCTCCTAACTCGATGGATCGAGATTTGGCTCTGATACCATGATAGAATGCTAAGAAATAATGAAGAACAAGACAAGACAAGTTTTGGGGTGAAATCTCTCATCCCTTCTCATTGATTCCACAAGTATTTATAGGCAAAGAAATAAGACAAAACCTAAACTAATTGGGAAACCTAAACCTAATGGGCTAGGAAACCTAAACCTAATTGGTTAAGTTTTCCTAAACCCATACAATTAATTAATTGTAACCTACTCCTAAATAACATAGAAAATATACAAATCTAGAATATTCCTTATTTACTTTTGTTTCCGTATCATATATTTAACAATAGGATACAATCAATTTTAAATAAACAACCAAAAAAAAGGATTTCCAAACACGCTATAAGCTAACATTATTGGTGGATGATATCTAACATTTTGAAGCTAATTTGGAAAAAAGTTTGTAAATACATAATAAGCCAATCAAAAACGATATTGCGATTTCTCCTTTCAGAATTGGATCGGCGATTGTTTTCCTATTTTTTCTCCATTTCCGTACGTAGCTCCGACCGGCGCCATTATGAATGAGAAGGCCAACGTTACAAAGGAACTCAATGCCAAGCACAGAAAGGTATCCACTCAAAATTCTCATTCTTATTGCCTTTGATTTCTGCTTTTTTGTTTTTATAACCATAGAGTTCGGCCAGCTTACGTGCATGCACTCGACTAATTCCATGGGTACCCGTTACCATTTAACTCTGTCCTCTAAAGCTAGAAAAAAATCACATCGTGTTTTTGGCTTCGCTCGAATTTGAGCGAATTTGAATATGAGACATCATGATTCTCAACCCACTTCATTGACCGCAGCCCATGCCGTTGGGTGCCTTATTGCCTTTGTTCTTATTTCGATTTTGATAGCCGAAGGTTTAGCTTTTGGTTATTGTTTGGTGGATCAATATCGTTCGTTGTTCTTATCATCTTATTTGAGATTTGAAGTTATGATCCTTTTTTTCGATTATGTTACTGTCGCTCTATTGATAATTAATAAGTGAACCGTTGCGATTAGGAAATTTCAAATGAAGTTTGTTGTTCAATCACGGATACATCAGTCAGAACAACCAGTTTGATTTATTTGAGCTGTTAATTGATATGTCTATGTCTAGATGTTAGCTTTTCAGGTTCTAACATTTTTAACTGAGTGAAAGTTAGAAAAATATTAAACAGTAGATGTAATTATCCGTATAAATCATTCGGATGATAAGTTTGCTACATAGATTTGATCAACAACAATAAAGACAATTGCGTCTCAACTCCAAGCTAGTTGGTATTGACTATATGAATCCTCACTATCCAATTTGTTCCATTTGAACCTGTTCCATTGCAGTATTCAATAATTTAGGTTCTCCAGCATTAGAAGTTTTCCACGTAGAATTGGCCATTCATGAAAAGACGAAGAAAAAAGAAAAGGTCTTTACATGGTATTGCTCCCCCGTCATGGTGGAGGAGAGACATGTCTAGACAACTAGGAGGAGTTTAAGCCAATCACTTACTGAAAGCGTATTTCTTTCGGTCTTGCTCAAATTTGAATTCCCAAAGTTATGCTAGCATCCTTAGTTGGAGGTGTTAAATTATAAGTAGTACGCAGTGGCGGAGCCAGAAATTCTAACAAGGGGATTCAAAAAACACTACATTAAAAGTTTTCTTTGTGAAACTTGTGCATTTGGCCTGCACAATTTGTTTCCTGGCTGGATTCATTTTCTTTTTACATGTGCATTCATGTTCAATATAATAGCGGACTGTGTTTGTTCGCAGATTCTGGAAGGACTCCTTAAGTTGCCAGAGAACAGGGAGTGTGCAGATTGCAAAGCGAAGTATGTACTAGGATATAATTGAATTTGATATTGTGGAATCAGAACTTATGCTGCTGAGAGGATTGTTGATATTAAAGAATTGCCTTTAATGTATTCTTCTTTTTTAATCAATGCAGAGGTCCTCGATGGGCAAGTGTGAATCTGGGGATCTTCATATGCATGCAATGCTCCGGAATACACAGAAGTCTAGGGGTGCACATATCAAAGGTAACTTATTGACTATTCTACCGTCAATCCGTCATCATATGTGAGATTTGCTTGATATGTTTGAACTATGAAATGGTGCAATAGTAATGGTGCATGTTTTAATTTCTAGGTCTTATGGTGATTGATAGACTATTAAGGCTCATAGTCTTGATTGACTTAAGAACCACTTGAACTACTAAATATTATGTGAAGCATATACTTATTTTATCCTTTTCCAGCTGACAGCACCCTACTGAAATACATTGATCCATAGATCACCGAGATGGAGATGACTCTACGTTTATTGATTAACCTTAGAAATGACTGTATGTGAATGTCTCGTCTCAGCATGCCTTCATGTTTGTCTCCAACACATACATTTCCGCTTTACATGAAACTTGAGCAGAGGCGGATGTAGTCATATTGCAACGGGTTCAATTGAACCCATAACTTTTGACACGGAGTATAAATTTTATGTGCAAAAATTTACTGAAATTGCAATAAATTGTGGATATGAACCATAACTTTCAGTATATAATGAGTTCAATACTAAGAACTTTAAAGTTTGAACCTATAGAGTTTAAATCCTGGATCTGCCTCTGAACTTGGGCACTGCTTGCTTGTGATAGATAATTATGAGAATATACGCAATACATGCTTTACATGATCTTTAGCATATGTAGTGATGCTATGGTGATATCCTGGTGATCGGGCTGTTGAGTGTCTTTTGGAACTCGAAAATATGCTTAGTTTTGTGACATTCTTATGTGAGCTTCGTCCGAGATCTAAATATGTATATTTACTCCGATTGATGTTTATATATGATGTTTTTTTCTCTTTTTTTGATTCACATGGTTTGTGGATTCCATTTTTTAAAAATGTTTGTGAAGTCTAGAACTAGGGAAGATTTTCCAGAAGAGGAGGATCAATATAGCGTGTAGATTGGTGGGCACTAGGGCACGTGAGGTTAACGGGTATAAACTGTGGTACTCGGGGGCGCTGGGGAACTAGGGGCAAGAACGGGGTAGGTATCTTAGTAGACAGGGATCTCAAGGAGCTGGTGATTGATGTTAAGAGGGTGAACGATAGATTGATGTCTATTGAGTTAGTGATTGGTGGGCTCACTCTAAGCGTGGTTAGTTCATACGCACCGCAAGCAGGCTTGGGAGAGGAGGTCAAGAGGCAATTCTTGGTGGATTTAGATGAGGTGGTGTGTGGTATTCCGCACGCCGACAAGATTTTCATAAGAGGTGATTTTAATGGCCATATTGGGGAGACGGCTAGGGGCTATGATGATGTGCATGGCGGGTTCGGTTTTGCGGCTAGGAATGAAGGTGGTTCTTCATTGCTGGATTTTGCTAGAGCCTTTGATTTGGTGCTAGCTAACTCGTGCTTTCAGAAGATGGAGGACCACTTTGTCACGTTCCGGAGCGCGGTAGCCAAGACTCAGATTGATTACTTACTCCGTAGGAAGAGGGATAGAGGCCTTTGCACTGATTGCAAGGTTATTCCGAGTGAGTTGCTTTTGACCCAACATCGACTCTTAGTTATGGACTTGGAGATTAAGAGGGAGAAGAAGCAGAAAGCGGTGTTTGGACAACCTAAGATCAAGTGGGGAGCCTTGGCTGAGGACAAAGCTCAGGCATTGGGGGAGAAGTTGTTAGATATGGGGGCTTGGAGGAGTTGTGGGGACGCGAGTAGTATGTGGACCTCGGCAGCGAACTGCATTAGGGAAGCTGCTAGGGCGGTGTTAGGGGTCACAAAGGGTTTCTCCAGGGGCCACCAAGGTGACTGGTGGTGGAATAGAGAGGTCCAAGGTAAAGTAGAAGCCTAGAAGCGGCGTATATAAAGCTAGTGGAGAACGCCAACGAGGAAGAGAGGAGGACGCTTAGGGAGTGTTATAAGAAGGCTAAGAAAGAGGCGAAGTTAGGGGTCACGGCGACTAAGACCTCATCATTTGAACGTATGTATGCGGAACTTGGGGGCAGAGGTGGTGACAAAAGACTGTTCAGGTTAGCCAAGGCTCGAGAGAGGAAGGCTCAGCACCTGAACTGTGTGAGGTGCATCAAAGACGAGGATGGAAAGGTATTGGTGGAAGAGGCAAGCATTAGGCGCAGGTGGCAGTCATACTTCCACAAACTCTTGAACGAAGATGGAGACAGGGACATTGTGCTTGCCGAGTTGGAGAACTCAGAGAACCGACATGATTTTAGGTTTTGTAGACGTATTAAGGTTGATGAGGTTGGGGAGGTAATGTGGAAGATGAGTAGAGGCATGGAGATTGGGCCAGACGAGATCCCAATTGAATTTTGGAAGGCTGTGAGACGAGTAGGCTTGAAGTGGCTTACTGGACTTTTTAATGTCATTTTAGGACTAAGAAGATGCACGAAGAATGGAGGTGGAGTTTGATGGTCCCGTTGTACAAGAACAAGGGTGATATCCAAAATTGTAACAACTACAGGGGTATCAAGCTACTGAGTCACACTATGAAAGTGTGGGAGAGGGTGGTGGAGAAGAGGGTGAGGAGGAGTGTGTCTATTTCGGAGAATCAGTTCAGTTTCATGCCGGGGCGCTCGACCACAGAAGCCATTCATTTGGTGAGGAGGTTGATGGAGCAATATCGGGAGAGGAAGAGGGACATGCATATAGTGTTGATCGATTTAGAAAAAGCTTACGATAAAGTCCCAGGGGAGGTTCTATGGAGATTTCTAGAGGTTAGTGGTATTCCAATAGTGTACATTATGGTGATTAAGTATATGTACGATGGAACAAAGACTCGGGTGAGGACTGTGGGAGGAGACTCGGACTATTTTCCTGTGATGATGGAGTTACATCAGGGTTCAGCTCTTAGCTCATTTTTATTTGCCCTGGCGATGGATGTGCTGACGCGCCACATTCAGGGAGAGGTGTCATGGTGTATGTTATTTGCAGATGACATAGTGCTAATTGATGAGACCCGCCGCGAGGTTAACGATCGGCTTGAGCTGTGGAGGCAGACCCTGGAGTCTAAAGGTTTCAGTTGAGTAGGACTAAAACTGAATACTTGGAGTGCAAGTTCAGTGTGGGGACGCAGGAAACAGAAGTGGAGGTGAAGCTTGATTCACAATTCATCCTCGAGAGAGATAGTTTCAAATATCTTGGGTTTGTTATTCAGGGGAACGGAGAGATTGACCAGGATGTTATGCATCGTGTTGGAGCGGGGTGGATGAAATGGAGGCTTGCGTCTGGTGTTTTTTGTGATAGGATGTGCCACCGAGACTTAAGGGCAAGTTCTACAAAGTGGTAGTTAGGCCGACTATGTTGTATGGAGCCGAGTGTTAGTCAGTCGAGAAATCTCATGTCCAGAAGATGAAAGTAGTAGAGATGAGGATGTTGATATGGATGTGTAGGTATACCAGGAAGGACCGAAATAGGAATGAAGTTATTAGGTACAAGGTGGGTGTGACCCCTATGGAAGACAAGTTGCGGGAGTCGAGGCTAAGATGGTTCGTGCATGTGAAGAGGAGACACACCGATGCCCCAGTGAGGAGATGCGAAAGGTTGACCATAGAGGGTCAGAGGAGAGGTAGAGGGAGGCCTAGGAAGTACCTATGTTGCGCGGACTCTCCAAAACGTTGTCGCACCCGTGTCGGATCCTCCAAAAATACACTACTTTTGGAGGATACGACACGCAGCCAGCGGCATTTTCGGAGAGTCCTAGCAACACAGGGAAGTACTGAGGAGAGGTGATTAGGCAGGACATGGCACTACTTCAGTTTACCGAGGACATGACCCTCGATAGAGAGGTGTGGCGGTCGAGGATTATGGTTGTGGGTTAGTCGAGAGTGTCTTCTAGTCGTACTAGTAGTATTAGTATTAGTCTTGTATTCTCCTATTCCTAGTTCCTTGTTGATTAGGCGATGTGGCATTATTGCCGGTAGTTTTCGCACTTCTCTTATAGCTTCGTATTCCTAGTTTCTCTGCTATTACATGTTGTGCTATTTGTTTCTGCTATCTTATTTCCTTGCCATTTTTAATGTTTGCTTATTGTGTCATTTTCACTGTTCTTGAGCCGAGAGTCTATCAGAAACAACCTCTCTTCCTTCATAAGGTAGGGGTAAGGTCTGCGTACACATTAGCGTAGGATTGCATTGGGTTTGTTATTGTTGTTGTTTGTGAAGTCTAGAGATCCTACCAAGTGACGTTGAGCCTTGTGGAATATCATTCAAGCCGTGCTCGAGCACTTGGGTTTCTGGTCAATGCCGATCTGTGCTTGAGCTCCCTTATGGACATGTCTAGGCAAGCAAGTTTGTCGAAAGCTCAAATTGGCTCAGCTCTTTTACATTCCTAACCTCAATAATCATCCCTTGTTCTGCCAAATTTCTGATTTAAATTATTTGGCTAAGATTCTGCTATTTGACGGTCTAATCCACTTTTTATGTATGGTAAATGCTTTGATCCTTGTTTTTCTTATAAATGCGCGCTGATGTGTATCTGGACCATGTGCGATGAATTTCCATGCCTTCATGTGTTTCTAGATTTTTTTTTTTTTTTAATGACTATTGTTGGATTTGTGAAAGATGCTTATTGTTTCAAAATTTTGTTATGTTTTCTGTTGTTTGCGAATTTTTGCAGGTTCGATCAGCTACTTTAGATACATGGCTTCCTGAACAAGTTGCATTTATTCGATGTAAGTCCCTTTTTTAAACTCTTACAGTTTTGATGTTGATATCATACATGATTAGTAGCCTAAAACTGTTGATCTGTTACATAATAGCTTAATTGTAAGTGATCTCTTTTTTGATGCTGTACAGCAATGGGAAACGAGAAGGCAAATAGTTATTGGGAAGCGGAGCTTCCTCCAAATTATGATAGAGCTGGTATCGAGAATTTCATCCGTGCAAAGTATGTCCTTACTAATCCCTGGCGTAAGAAATCCTTGATCATTCAATCGAGTATTTTGCGACTCATCTAAGGCAGTATCTGTGTTTTGTTTAGATATGAAGAGAAGAGGTGGATCCCTAAGAATGGGAAGGAAAAATCAGTCTCCAAGGTTCAAGAAGAGTTGGCCACAGTGCAACGTCAAAAACGTTGTGACAAAACTGGCCATGAGCATGCTACTAACTCCAGCAGTTCTTCTAATGAGCGGATAAGCATACAACGCCCTAGCATAAAGCAAGATATACCTTCTGCTAGATTCAATATACCTCTGCCTCCAAAAGCGCCAGAGCAAGTATGTCAAACCTATGTTCCAAACTCTGAATCATTTTGTTCAACTCATGAAAAGGTATGTTCGTGTGTGGTTCCTCAGCAGACAAGTCAGAAGACACAACCAATTGCAGTCACTGAATCTGTAAAGCAGGTCGCAGAAGTTACCGATCCTCCTAAAGTTGATATTTCTACTGATCTTTTCGACATGCTTTCTATGGATTCTCCAAATGACAATGGAGCAGAATCTGCTTCTGTAGATTATAACTCGTGGACAGGTTTTCAATGTACGTTAAGTCACAGTTTTATAAGAACTGTCTTTTCTTTATCTTCACTTTCCTCTTTACCTTGGGGAGAGCATGGTCAATCCCAGTACAGACAAAAAATTTAGTTGATCTCCCCCCGATCTACCTAAAGCTTGGTGTACAGGTTACACGAACTATATTTTTTCTTTCCTCTTTACCTTGAGGGAGAGCATGGGTTCGATTCCCAATAGGGGCAAAAAATTTAGGCCACCTTCTCCCATAAGCCTAAGCCTTGGTAGGAAAATGGGATAATTCGTGTAGAAATTGGAATAATTGAAGTGCATGACCAAGTTGGGAAAAAAAAGAGCATGAGCATTCTTTTGTCCATTTCTTTCTTTTTTAGTATGATTCATAATTTTCTATTCCTTCTACTTCTACTTTTGAGTGAGGGTGAATGAACCCTGATCGTTGGTTCGAGTCATCAAGGGAGCAAAGTGGGGATCTCCTGCGGAGAGGATAAAAAAGGGTGAATAATAGCTTGATAAAAGCAACAACTTAAGCACCCAAGGGTGTAGCCTAGTGGTCAATGAAATAGGTTGACAACCTAACGTCTCAAGTTCAAATCCCGTTGGAGACAAAAACACTCGAATGAATTTTTCCCATCTATCCAAGTTGGTGGATGGAGTTACCTGATACCTGTTGCTGGTGGGAAATAGCAGGTATCCCGTGAAATAGTCGAGGTGCGCGCAAGCTGGCCTGGACACCATGGTTATAAAAATAAACAGCTTTGAATATTCTTGGGGATCTGTATTGCAGTTGCTATGTCATTTGTTTAGCTCATTTTATTCTAATACAACCTTGTAAACTTCTCAGCTGCTCAAGAAGCAATAGCAGCAGCAAAAACTGGTGTTGCAAAATCTGATCATAGGAAATCCCAATCTGCTTCTGCAGTAGAAGATTTATTCAAGGATTCACCATCATTGTCATCATCAATTTCAACTTCTTCCTTGTCAGAGAAGCTTCCAAAAGATGTCAAAAATGATATCATGAGTCTTTTTGACGAGGTACTATTGCTATTTAGAACCGGAGCTTTATGTTGTTCTTGGTCTTTTTTATTTTAGAAGGTGCAAGTACCACATATCGATGATAAAGTGAAAGAAGATCGCTTGAAATTGTTTGGTCATGTCTTGTGTCGACCTCCACATGCAACGGTCTGTACTTGTGAAAACATGGTGCGTGAAGGTGTTAAAAAGGGACAAGACCTTAAATTACATGGGAAGGGAATTGTCTCAAAAGACCTACAATCTCTTGGAATCCATGCAGACCTAGCGAAAAATAAGGCACAATGGTACAATAAGTTTCTATACTGCCGATACCAATTACTTGAGACTAAATCTTAATCATGCTAGTATGTTCAGTTTAGGTATTATGTTCTTTAGGAGTCTTTTAGTCGAGATTTATATGCCAATAGAAAATATAGAGAATTTCTATAATCTATCAATCTATCATCATTGTACAATATGGGCGTAAGATGAACTTAATAGGGGCTGTATGGTCGGTGAGGATTCATAGTCAACCGTAACTTGCTCTGTTATTCAGACATAATCTATATAGTCAAATTCCTTTTATTTAAAAATGATGTTGAATTTTCTGCAGTCCAATATGGTGTCACCATTTGCTATGCATCAGCAACAACTTGCCCAGCTAGCTCAACAACAGTCTGTTCTAATGGCTGCTGCCGCTGCTAGTGGCGCTTTAAAAATCCCTGGGGATGTTCAACAAGGACCAAATGGCTCCAACATAGTGAATCAAAGTTGGCCAAATGTATGCTACCAGTTCCCTCGAATGACAATGCCAGCCAGTGGAAAGACTGAACTGGAGAAATATTTGCAGGTCAAAAATGCATGAACGTTGAACTTTTTGTTGGAATATTGCTATAAACTCTGCTAAAACTGTTTTTCGTTGCTTGTAAACTAGGTGGGCACTGGGGGAGCAACACATTTAGCTGGAAACTCTGTGCCACTTTCAACATCGAGGTACTTTAATTTCTTCTTGTTCTATGTCATTTGCGGACTGTAGATTGGTCTCATAATAGCTAGATTTAGATGCAACAAGTTCTTTTCTTGAAGGCATAATCTGAAGTGGAAAACCTGAGGATAGGTCTTGTCTAATTTTTTTTTTTAAAAGAAAAAAATAGTTGTTAACTAGACACAACCTATCCTCAGGTTTTTTACTTCGGATTACACCTTTTGTCCGCATAAAATGGACTGTAGCATAATAAACGAGTTAAACAATAACAACTACGCCTCAGTCCTAAACAAGTAGGGGTCAGTCGGCCATGTGAGTCCTCACTGACCATGTTATCTATATTACGAGGATTCATCATAATTTGGCAAGTTTTACACCGGCTGGCAGTCTACCGCAGTTCTCCTCCTTTATCAGTAGACGGAGTTTAGTAAAAGAGTTAACCGACTCAAATGAAGAAAATTAATCATCAACCGAAACAGGGCATCCCGTAGATCTATTAGATGGTCATATATGGTAATCTTTTCCCTTTATTTTAAAATTTTGAGAGATCATAGCAGCTAATTTTAGTCAAACCATAACATGAAAGCTTCCTTGAGAAAGCACTGCATCCACTACAAATTTATAACAATTTGTCTCTGATGTTTTATTACGATTTACCGCGAAGAGAGGTTTTTATTCTAGATATCATCTATCAGCTTCTGAGACAAGACATGTGTTGAACTTCGAACTAGTAACTTTGATTACTAAATTTGAATATTTGTACGTTGCTCAAAATGGTTTTAGGAACCTGAGGTATTCTCATCATTAATAAAATTATTTGTCTTATAAAAAAAAAGGTTTTGGAAACTTGAAGATTTTGTAACCACAACTATACTGGTGTACAATCTGCTTTTGATAGCTAGTTGTACATTGGTTTGCCACCCAATTTTGATAGTTAAGTCCATACTATAACCAGGGGCGGATCTAGTAGTCTACATATAGTTTCATTTGAACCTATAACATTTAGCCTAGGCATGAATTTATGTGTAAAATATATTGGAATTGTTGAAAACGTTGAACTATGAATCCAGAACTCAAACAAGGTGATGGATTATGTGGTTCAAACCCGAGTCCTGAATCCATAGAACCAAAATCCTGAATCCATCTCTGACTATAACATCTTGTAACCATCATTTCCCTTTTAAATACTTACTGTCAGAAAATCAGGACTGATAATTTTATATTTCCTCTTGTATATTGCAGTGTTTACCCAACGGGACAGAATTCTTCGGGCAATAATACAGTCGCCTCTGTACCGAGCAGAGATGCAGCAACCACACTTTCATCAAGTTCTACACAATCAACAAAAGAGTGCGATTTCTCGTCTTTGACTCAAGGCATGTTCTCGAAACGCTGAACAAGTTTTTGAGGAAGTATACTACTTTTGGATCATAGTATACAACTAGAGTTATTAACATGAAGCGTTACTAGGATATTATAGACTACAATATTCAGTTTTCTATGGATGAGTACATTAATATTTGTTGGTAGAATAATTAGATGGTGAAATTGAATGGACTTTTGGTCCTTTCCCTTCTTACTACAGAGGCGAAGCTAGCCTATTAGGTGCGGTTCGGAGGAACTCAATCACTTTTGCTTAAACTTAAACATTGTATTTGTAGTAGGGAATTTATTAAAAACATATAAATATTTAATGGAAAAATGACACTGTACAGCCGTTATAAAAATAATAGTTGAAAAATGTATAAAATTTGTATATTTTTTGTATATATATACATTTTGTATGTTTTATACAAAAATTATACCAGTTTTATACACTTTTTCGGCTACCAAATGTAAATAGTTTCTGGCGCGGGCTAAAAGTGATAATACCCTTGCCAACCCAGGTAACTAAGATGAGTCTTGGGTTTCGTGACAAATTTCAAAACCTATAAACTTCAAATCCTGGTTCCCTCTATGTTTGAGGCTAGAATAAGTATTCGAGTTGGGCGCGAAAAAAAAAAGGAAATTAAGTAAAGGACTCCAAAAATGAGGTAAGACTTTGGCAACTGAGTTACAAATAGCTAGGGCATAAGTGTTTTGACTGTTTCTTTGGAAACTCTCTCATTAAATATTTTCATTACTCGCCAATCTTCTTTAGTCATTTTTTATTAAACAACAAACTTCATGTGTATATATAATGAAAATTTTGCAAATTTTTTGAAATGGAGAACAAGTGATAATTCTATTTGTGCAAAAAGTATTACATGAGATATTTTACGTGGTCTTGGCTATTGTAAGCACATAAAAAACATTTAATTTACATAGAGATGCTCAAACCATATGTACAGACCATTATGCGAGTGAAATAAGTAATGGCATTCAAACCAAGTACTTCCGCCACGGGCAGCGGGTAAAAATAAATTTTTTTAGGTGTTACTTTTTTTATAAGTTTTTTTTAGGTGTTACTTTGTTAATGTAATCGGTCTCAGTGGCTTGTCACAAGAGTGGTCAACTGATCATTTTTTATCAAAAAATTACACTGTGTATTTAGGTAAAATATTACATTTTAGAGGCATATAACACATATTGAACACGATTCCGTTTTATCTAGTTCACTTACATTGGATCTTACGGAGCCTGCTCATGTACAACATGATTCGGACCTGATCATAGAAAAGATTCTCTTTAAGCGAACCAGCCTATCCTCTGTATAGGGCTTACACGGCGATTGGAACAAAGACACATTTGGTTGTGAATTCCCATGTGGCAGGCATATATCTACACAGACCAATCAAGGAACTTTTTTTTCACTTCTTTTAAATTTGAATGCCCTTGAAAAAATTCCTAGCTTCGTCACTGTCGGTCTAACCTTTGATTCCTGTAACTAAGATTTTCTTTCTCGCTCCTATAGTTTTTTTTTTATTTCATCCATTATTATTTACCGGAAGGAAGGGGCAAATAGCACCTTGTGTTTCTACTTCTAACTAAAGGCAAACAGCTGACATTACAAGCAAATTGAAACCTCCCGGCTTGTTTGAGCCATAGCAAGCTGGAGAGTGCATGAGTCACAAAAAGGCCCCTGCTTAACAACAACGACAACAACAGTAATAATAATAATAAAATAGATAGATAGATAATATTATATATCCATCCATATACAAAAATGAAAAAAATAGTATTAAATAAAAATCCTTTGTTTTATAAAGTCTTCATTCCTAGGAAGAGAAACAGCCTCTCTATCCTCACAAGGTAGGGATAAGGTTTCTCTCCAGATCCCACGGTGTGGGATAAGACTGGGTATGTTGTTGTTCCCACGAAGATGAGAAAAGCAGAGAGGGTCTACGACATGCTCATGATCACTTTGACACTCTCCAAACTTGGATGCATTTCTGCCCCTCCTTTGCTGCAATAGATTTAAAATTGAGAATAGTTGAAACTAATATTAGGTCAAAGAGGAGGAACTAAAACAGTTTGAGACTCTTTTTTCTGAAGGCTATCTACTGCTCTTTATATTACTCGAATATAGGTTCAAAAAAATTATGACTTCTTTACATGCAGTATCCTACGTAGAACTGTTTTTCTTGAGCCGATAGCCTATCAGAAACAGTCTTACTACCGCCATAAAATAGGGGGTAAGGTCTGCATACACATTACACTTCCCAAACTTGTGGGAATACACTGGGTATGTTGTTGTTCTTTACATGCAGAAACTTGTGGGGAACAACAGAGAAACCTATACATATTCAAACAGGCATAGGCTAAAGAAGGCATCGCGTTGACTAGACATTGAGCTGCTAAGATGTTTGGATAGTTTGCACAGATAACACCAACAGCTTCCATGGATACATAGCCGAATGCATTGAAGTGTAGCCAGTCCTGTTCCAGGATGTCGAGCTGAAACCTGTAGAACAACATAATCTTTCACTTAGTAGATTAATATGTGACGAGATCGTTGGGTTCACATATAACTTCAGCATCCAGGATGACAGGGGCAGGGGTTACGGTTAAAAGGCATTAACCAAAGTATCAAAATCATCTTCAGATTGTCATTGCAAACAACCTGTTATAACACATAATTGCCAGCAATAAAATGGTGTAAAATTATAAGTGAAATAATTCTCCAGTGTAATAATTTATTACCTGAAGATAACCAGGTGTTAGGTACTTAACATGGTATTTCATGTGTACCTTTTTGGCATTGACGTTCAAACTTTTTTTTTTGTCGATTAAGGGAAACTTGACAAGTTTATTCAGCATGAAAAGAGCAAAGTTGAGGTCAGACTAAATGGGATTGTGGTGTCAAAATGCAAACAATTTAGATATCTATGCTTATTGTTTCAAGAGAATGAATGATATCATGCTCAAAAAATATATAAAGATATTACTCCTAGGATTAAAATCACATGATTGAAATAGAGAAGTGCTATTGGGGTGTTATGTGATAGGAGGATGACTATCAAAATGAAATATAAGTTCTATAAAACATATATAAGACCGGTAACATTATATGATAGTGAATGTCAGGTCGATAAAGTCCAACATATCCACAAAATTAGTATGAAGAATTGTGAATGCTAAGATGGATGTTTGTCATGAGATTAAAAATGACCACATTCGCCGGAAGATGCAAGTAGCATACATTGAGGATAAAATAAAAGAAAGTCACTTGAGATGGTTCGCTCATGTCCTGCATCGACCTATAGATGGACCACCTATAGATGGACCAATCTGTAGGTCTGAAACTATGGTGAGTAAAGGTGTTAAACGGGAACGAGATAAAGCTAAAATCACATGGAAAGACGTTGTCTCGAATGACCTACAAATTATTCGAATCAATGCAAACCTAGCTAAAGATACGACACAATTGAAAGAAAAATCTACATGTGATATCTACTAGTTGGGAATAGCTTTTTGAGAACTACTACTACTACTAGAACCATGCGAAAAGAGAAGCTCTGATCAGCTAGAAATTATGTTAAAAAGATGCAGAAGTTTAATTGGTTAATAAACAAAATCAGAAGAGTGTGTCTTGCATACCTATGAGGTGGTAGAACTAGTAGAACTTTTCCTTAATCCGATGACCAATTTCTTTCCTGATTCAATCCGATAAAACGTAATTACAAAAACAAACAACTACTTGTCAGGATACGATGATAATATCTCATGCACAAGTAGAAGGAAGTAGGAACATATCATCTTCAGATGGTTTTCTTAAAACTTAAGTAGTACTCCGATCATGGGCAAAGCTACATGTTATAAAGGGTTCGTCGGAAAATTACACTGCATATATAGGTAAAATATTAAATATTAGATGTATATAACATATAGGGAACACTTTTTTTTCGGAAAATTTTTTTCACTTCTTTCAAAGTTTGAACACCCTTGAGTAAATTTCCGGCTTCGCCGCTGACTCCAATGAACTGGAACATGTTACTGACTTTATACTTCTATTATCAATTAATTCACTAATGGTCATCATAGATCAAAATCACTAATCTCAGTTAAAAATGCATGTTTTATTAGCGGATGCAACCGGCAATACCAAGTTCTAACGGGACCAGCCGAGATTCTCCAGTTGCTACTTGACTTTCATGAGACAAGCAATGGTTCCTTGCCTGCAAAGAATATGATATATAACTTTATAACATTAGTTTCCTCATCCTAAAAAGGAACAGCAAAAGAACAAAAGAAGGGCAAAATACAAAGCTGGCCGAACGGTTGAAACTAGTGTATATTTTATATGTATATAACACACATATATACAAAAAATATATATCCTATCGACTATTATCTTTGGGTGCGAGAAGGGGAGTCTTGGCGTAACTGGTAAAGTTGTTGTCATGTGACCAGGAGGTCAAGGGTTTGAGCCGTGAAAATAGCCTCTTGTAGAAATGCAGGGTAAGGTTGCGTACAATAGACCTTTGTGGTCCGGTGGGTGCTTAGTGCACCGAACTGCCTTATCCTTGGGAGAAGCTAAAAATATACATTTCTTATTAAAAAGAGAGCATCATCTTGAAGCATCCCCAGATAGTTTTAACCTAAAAGAGTTGAGCTTTAACGCGTTTAGAAGAAGTTCAAAGGGTAGGGAGAAGATAAGGATCACAAAGAAAGTAGGACAAGTTAGCCTAAAAACATCAGCTTCTTTCCAAGCTAAAGATCCACCCTGTCTTCCATGTGGGATATCTAAAGATGTACTATCCAGACATGGAAGACCCTACAAGAGGCGTTCCCAAGAGGCCACCGAAAAGGATGACGATTTTCTTGTCGAAGGAAGTAGAATATGTGATGGCAGAACGCAAAGTTAATCAACGTGGTGTCCCAGCTTAAGACATAGTTCAAAGTAGTATAAAAGCACTATAAGTCTATAACTGTCTAAACGTAATTCAAGCGGAAACAGGAAAAGGTATGAACAGCTCTGTTTAGCTAGACTTTGCCTATAATAGTAGTCAATGTATCTTACTAAAGCAATCAGCCAAAAGCCAGTTATGACTGGTAACCACAAACCTGCTTTTGCTCGAGGCACTTTCACAAGATTTAGCAAGAAAATGATGAAATACATTCTACATATCGACAGGAAAAAAAAAGACTCTTATTATACATAGTACAAAAGGATGGAGGCAGCATAAGCTGATTCTTAAAGAATCAACAACAACAACGACAAATCCAGTGTAATCCCACAAAGTAGGGTCTGGGGGTAAAATGTACGCAGATATTGAGAAATGATTGTGAGAGTAAAAGAGAATTAACTGGTAAAATCAAATGCCTTAAAAATTCTTACAAGAACGAAGTTCTTCTTTGAGCATTCCATGCACATAATTCCACCAAAATCCAACAGCAGATATGCGTCGAATGACACAATACATCCACAATGGACCAACTGCGAAGAAAAAATATTACTGCTTAAAACTTTTCTCCGCAGAGCTCACAAAATATACACAGGTTGCTCGAACTCTCCGAAAATGTAACTGGGTGCATGTCGGATCCTTCAAAAGTAGTGCATTTTTGGAGGATCCGATACAAGTGCGGCTACATTTTTGGAGAGTCCGAACAACATACCGCATAGCTAAGTTTCTATATGTACAAATATGATCGATACCTTTTTCCACTCACCTTGCCACATGACTCACAATCTCTCCAGCCATCATCTCTTCTATGGAAAGTCTCGCAAAACCTCTCGGCCTCATATACAGAACTAGAGGGAAAATAAGAACTAATCAAAAGACCAATCACATTCATTAATAGCCTTGCAAGCCTCAACATGTTACACCATATTAAGCCAAGGGAAGGGAGGACTGATATCACTTCATTCAACTTATAAGCAGAATTATGACACTCAGTTTCCTGATTCAGAACTCGTCATGTCATTCATTTCTCCTTTAACTGCAAACATGGGGGAATGTAGTGTTGAACGGGTTCAACTGAATCCATTACTTTTGATGTGGGGTAAAAATTTATATGTAAAAGTTCGTTAAAATTGCAAAAATAGTAGATATGAACCCATAACTTTAAAAATATAATGGGTTCAATGGTAAAAACCTTGAAAGTTGAACCCATAGGATTTAAATCCTAGATCCGTCTCTGACCGCAGAAAGCAATTAACAGTCCATTCCCCAAAAATCAAATGTGTATTTTTTGTATACAATACATACATACATAGGCGGATCCAGAATTTAAACCCTATGGGTTCAACTTTTAAGATTTTTAACATTGAACCCATTATATTTTTAAAGTTATGAGTTCAAATCTATTATTTTTGCAATTTTAATGAATTTTTACACATATATTTCTACTCAGCGTTGAAAATTATGGGTTCAATTGAACCCATAACTACCACCGTGCATCCGCCTCTGCGTATATATATTGTCAGCTACTTATTGTTTGACCAAAAAATGAGTTAATCCTTGGTTAACCTAGTTAATGATTTATTCAAGTGGGTCAATCCTAGTTATAGCTAATAGTTCTAGATTAATAACGAATAACGTAAACAACAGTATACTCAGAATGAGATGTGGACAATAAATGTGATCAGATGTAATATTACGTAAAGAGAGCAAGCAATAAATAACATTAAATGGCGTAAATAGAGGAGAAGATTCACTCAATATTGAAGAGGGTGAAGGATTACTTCCCCTGACAATGATGAATGACATGAGTAAGATAGAATATTATGCATTTTCTTGGATCTGATGGAAATGACAATAGAATAATTCGTAAAAATGTTGAATCTTGGTGAAAAGTAGTTCTTTGTATTTTCTCTCAGAGCTTATTCTTTTACAAGTGTTCTTATCATATTAAATCTTACATACCTTGTTACTCCTCTTTCTTTAATATGGGATACTCCCAAAGAACCTTAATAGTACAAACAGAGAGGATATTCAGTAGAATATTCCCTATGTGGATCTCAATATAAAACTAGCCGTTATTTCTAACACTATTGCTCGACTTCGACCATGACTGGTTGTCGAGCTATTTGACTCATGAGATTATTGGTCGACCACGACCACACCCCACTCTTAACAATTTGCAAGTTGCTCTCCTCGTCCAATTCTGCACGACTTGATCCTCAATCTAATTTTGACTCATACATTACTTTTGGAAACGGTTAAAATTTATATATTTCTCAACTTAAAATGCTTCACCAATTCTATCACATATTTTTATCACCAAGAGAACAATATATTTTTGGTGTGGGGG